>CAJHNH020000409.1:10000-114909 GCA_905116865.2 Candidula unifasciata | reverse complement strand
GCATTTTGTGAAACTTTCTCCACGTAGTGTAAGAGAATAAAATCAAAGTGATTGCTAATTTTCAACAACAATAAGAATATTAGGTTTTATCAAATTAGATTAACCCGTCTTATTAACTCTTTCATCACAAACCAACTCACCATACATTATTCTATGATCAATTAAAAAAAAGGTATTACGATATCCTTGCTGTCTTCTATCAAATGCAGTTTGTACAGTAATTATTGTATCAGACACTGCTGGTTCAACTACCACACGCATAAAATAAAGATTGTACAGTTCCCACAGTGTGCCTGTCAAAGACAGGACCACGGACACCTGAGCACAGTCTGCAGACCTGCTCACTCTACCTAAAACTTTGAAAAGACACCTGGCCTCAAGAGCAAAGTGTGCAGAGCAAGCTATGGGGAACCAAGAAGGACCTGCTACTGACATGCGAGTTCATAGAGGCAACCCACCTGATGGTCTGATCTGAGCATATGAAACCAAAAGCAAAGAAGAAGAAGAAGTATCATAATTAGTTTTTGAACTACTTCTCCCCCAAAGTGTTTCTGATGAACTCATTCTTACTGATTTTTTTTTCAAAAATGGCTTCAAAATTGACCCAGCCTTGAGTGGGTACCAGGTGCAGTTCTTCTAGGAAGTAAAGGCGGCCAGCATGATGCTGACCACATCAATCACCAAGTCCCGATAGGTCTATAAAATACAGGTCTAGCCCTATATGCCCAATAAACCTGAAGGCATGGAAAATGGTCCTTTACTTACTTCAGACCTGTACTTTACTGTCGCCCACCACTGTTTGAAGAACACTGATTGAGACAACACCTTCTTCTTCTCTTTCTCCAGTTGCCTCATTGGAGTGTGCAGGGGAGTTAAGTGTAAGGATTTCCTGCATGTTCTTGGTAATATACTGTATATAAGCCCAACTCCTTGGAATAGGGGACCGACCGTCCAGAAAGCAATGGCAAATTACTGGACTTAAATTTGCCTAGAGAAACCACACAACAGCCAGGGGCTGCTGGGGTTGGTTCTGCAACGTCCTGTAAAGGATAAGCAACTAACCTAACCTTGGAATAGGAAGTTATAACAATAACTGCCTGAGACTAAAAGAATATGTTATTTCTTTTGTTATATTTTTTAAATTCACACAGTTCAACACTAAATGTAAGGGTGGTTTGAGCTGAAACTTCTACAAATAGTAATCACTTTCACACTTTTTTTTTAAAATAAGAGACTTTCTGTACAATAATTTGATAGAATTTAACTAGATAGCATCTTAAGTTACACTGAATGTTTAACTTCTCCATCATTTAGTCAGTTAGGGATTCTCTCTAAACAGTGTTAAAGAGTCAACGCTCTTCGTGAATATACATATTAACATTACTAAATGTTGTCACTAGCAAGTGTCCAGTAGACTATCTGAACAAGAACTACACATAATCAATGCTCATCAATCGTTTTTACGGTCATTGAAGACACCACAGCAACCTCCCGTACACTTCAAAAGTTGGTGGAGAAAGTAGAGACATGAGCAAAGAAATGAAGTCTAAAACTTTCAACCACCTTCTCGTCTTTCCAGACGACAATGTTATATTGTTGTAGACAGGCATAGGAATCCTAGTCAATTATGGCCAGGGATGAAATTCATCTCTTCAGAGCACAAAACCTAGGCATCATTGTAGATGCCAGGTGTTGCCCATGCAGCATGATCCCTCTCTCGGCCTGCCTTGTTTAATCAAAAGGAAAGGTGACACCAATAAGTTTGGAACAAAGTATGCAGCAGAAGCTACCAATCAGAAGAGCAGTGTTTTTTGGTGCGTTTGTTGGAGCTTCCTTTATAGATCAACTTTCAACCATGACTATGGTCTGCCCGGCTATAACTATTTTTAGATAACATTTCCTCGTTCTGTCATAAGGATTGTTAATCTTCTCCTTTATGCCCTTCTCCTTCTGATGCCATTTGCACAGTGTAGAATGGCATGTTTTCTCTGTGTGGGTTCCAGGGCCCTATTTTGGGGAAAACAAGAATAGACCCACTGCCTACTCAAAAGCTTGTCATAAGAGTCAAATAATTAGGAGCTTCCTTCAAAGTCGGAGTGCATCTGCCTAAGAGGTAAAGAACCAGCAGTCTACATACAAATGAGTCAGATATGTAAAATGGATGCACACGCGACACTCAGGTTCTGGAATAGGACTGCAGTCCAGAAGTGGTTGAACAACCATAACTTTCTGTCAGAGTTTACAGCTGGTGAACGTGAAGAAGAAGAGGAAGGGCAGGTTTGGTTAGGACTTCCAGTATTTTGTGATAACACTACCAACTACTGTTATACAGAAGCTTAGTCATTTACGACTTTTGGAAGTTTACCACTTTTGGGAGGGGGGGGGGGGGGGGGAGGATACAGTGTAGTTATACTAGATACAAGGTTCACCTGGAAGCCAAACACAGAAGAAGAAAATCAAATCAAAAGTCATACACACTCGCTGTAATGAGAGGAAAAAACTGGAGGAAACATACTGTGGAGCCAGTACAAATGCATGAAGACAACCTAGAACCTTTTATGGAACACACCTAAACCTGGCTGTTGTGTGGTGTTCCTATTATAGGCAAAGTATATATTTGACGAAGAAAAACTATCTAGTTTGCCATGCAAATTTAAAAAACTGACCGGACAGTCGGCTTTCTTGATACCATTACCTGTCGAAACTAAATCTGGAATTTCCAGCAAGGCACATGCAACCCTGGCAGCTGGTGGTTTTCGAACCCGACATCCCGGCAGTAGGATTTCTGATAACGAATCGTTCCCGCATTGGGACTCCAGGAATTAGCCACAGAGCCATAGAGCCGACGGAAGTTCCAGGAATAATTTCTAAAAACAATAAACTAAGTCAGAACAAAGAGTTGTTTCACTCTATATTCTCATAAATCAGTATCCCCCAATATTTGGACACAGTGTTTAGAGAGGGTTTTGGTAAAGAAGCCATGAAATAGGAAATGAGCTAATCTACATTACACACACTAATTGCACCACAAGAGACACACACAATATCATCATACAAAGCTTGCATCAACTTTACAGCCACTCCTCCTTTGAACTGACTCCCAATACTCCAGTTCAACTAAATAAAAAATATGTGATATCCACATATGTAAAATCAGTTCTCCAAGCCATCCCATGCTCTACAGGGGACAGCACCAACTATACAATTTAAAAAATCAGAATGCTGCCCTCAAGAAGAGAACTAGTCCAGCAGTGAAGTCCAGCCTACTATAGATCCACAGAAATGGAAGGGTAGAGCTTATGAATGCTACAGAAAACCTCATGCAACTCAGAGCTTTGAAACGCCAAAGACACTCTTAAAAAAAAAATAATCTATGAAGTTGAATTCGAGAGAAGACACAAATTAGACCCAAGCATCTTGTAAGGTGAGGGAAGAAAAAACCATATGAAACAACATTTCCATTTTATCATTGTCTGTTTGATTACAGAAAATATACTTCAATGCAAGGAACAGACTCGAGAGCTTAGTAACAGCTGGCAATATTTCTAGAAAGTAGACAGGAAAAAGCAAAGAGATATGGCTTGGTCATGGTGCACTGGTGGTACAAGAGCACCACCCTTTCCAGTATTCTACTGATCGTGTAGGATGGCCAACGCCGACCGCCTATGATTTTTTGGAATGGCATTTGATGATATTTCCAGGGAGAGGGGGGCGCTTGATGATTTTTTCAATAAAAAGGGAGGCGGTGGACCAAAACAGTTTGGGAAACACTGTTCTAAATAGTACTTCAGCACCTTTTCTTGACATCTTCTTATTCGTGAGCAGTAAGCCACTAGACGCTGAGGCAGATACTAAAGAGGGGATCTTAGTACTTTTGGACCGAATGGTTCAATGTGCGATGATGATAATCTGTAGACTAACTAACTAAAATTATTGCTGAGCTGTAAGTAAGTTATGAGTGAGTCTTCTTAAATGTTTCTCTTAGACGTCATCTTTTTCTCAGACCATTTGTTCCCCATTTCAGTGCCTGTTTTGTAATTCTTTGTTAATTTCGTCCTTGAGTGTAGCCAATATATCTTCACCTTCTTTGTCTTATTGCAGTCGATACACATATCTTTTTATGCATTCACTCCTAAAAGAAAGAGTGACAGGTATATTGTTTTGTGGTTTACAGCTAGCCTGTGCTATATGTGAACCAACACATCTAATTTAATTAAAACCTTCATTATAACCTTTGAGATATTCCATTGTAAGCGGTATAGATCTTTTCTCTCTCTTCCCTTAAAATGAACCCTCTCCCCTGGGGAGCTGCTTCACTGATAACAACAAAATATGACAAGATAATTTTATAAGAATATGAGTTAAAACAGAATACATTTATTTTATACGTTTCAACTTTGCAACATAAGTAGGCCCAAAGTTATTCATAAGATCTGGAAGTATTAGCTGTCCATATTTTGACTGTTTGTAGAATTTGAAAACCTTGCTGAACAGTTTTGTGAGGGGGGACAGATCATAAACTGCAACCTCAATCTGCAAAAAAAAAAAAAGAAACAAAATAGATAAACTAGACAAAAAATTCATCAGCATTTATATATTTTCCCTTAGCGTTTGTGCGTGGCATCCTGATTTTTACAACGCGCCTTCTGGCTAGTTGCCTCCGACTTCAGCACCTAATTTTAGTTTATTTTGGTACGCTAGATCGATGTTCTGGCATATGGGATCGAACTGTCCACCCTGACATGTGTGTGCGCCTATAAATAGGACTTTGGCATCATAGGCATCATTCTTTCATCAACATTTGTACTTAAGGCTAGACATAGCATTGTTGCTTTGTTGACCATTACGATGCACCTGGTGCGGTCCAACGACCTTGACTATGAACTTACATGAAAATGAAGGCAGTCAGAAAACGCACAGTCCTGATGCAGTTCAGAAACACTTCTGCAATCTTCTGGCAGTCATTATTTCATCAGAAATACAGGTTACATAAACAGTAGACAGCTAAGTATAGGATTTTTATGAACAGATCGAGGCGTGAAACTTCCAGCCACCATTTTGTTGCGTCCAGTGAGCACTCTCAATCAGTGCAAGTCAAACTTTACGGGTCACTGAGTGAATTATAAAAGACAGTGAAGTTTATACTTGAGACAAAATGGCAGATATAGATAATCTATTTCAAGCAAACGAAAGAAGAAGAAGTATATATAAAACTCATATAATCATACAATACACTCAAAAAGATTAATGTGTTTCAATAATAAATAATTTCTTCTATTTTGGTAAGGTTGGTGGCTAGATGCCGGCCTGCGTGTCCTGCTAGAGCCGGACTTTTTTTCTCTCTTCAAAAATGACCTTGACTCCCAGGTTGACCCAGCCTTGAGTGGGTACCAGGTGCAGTACTGGGAAGTAAAGGCGGCCGGTGTGATAGTGACCACATCACCCACTAAATGCCGACAGGTCTATAAAAATATAGGTCGAGCCCTATATTCCCAATACGCCTAAAGGTGTGGAAAAGGGACCTTGTACTCTTTTTTCATTTTGGTAAGGGGTGGGAAAGATTGTGACAAACGAGCTGACTGAAAGTGTTTAATTAATTAAAAAATAAATCAATCAGATGATGTAGCCCATTGTGTTTGTCTGCAGTCTTCTGTGTCACGAACCAACATGATTTCTTTGTATATAAAACTGCAAATACTGCCTGTATTTATAAATTTTGCGGTGTATGTGGTCTGAACCTGAGGATTTAGGCTAGTTCTAACACCACAGAATATGTAGGTTACGATTTTATTTGTTGAGAAAGATGGAAAAATGCCAACAACTGCAGAGTACAGTCAAAGTGTTGACAAGTACTAACAACTTTTTATCTGCTCTATACTATTATCCATTGTCTGATAGCCAGGACTTTAAGTGGACAATGATTCCAAGGTAAACAGCTACCCTATCCTTATCCTTGAGCTGCTTGCAGGTTAGCGGAGGGAAGGAAAATAGATGACACATCCCATTAGTGCTGTTTGTGCTACCGTCTTCAGTATTCCAGGCCTTTGAGGTTCATTGCTGCAGACTTCACTTCCCTCCCTTCATCTCTGTGACTGACCTTCTCTCCAAATTTGGGACTTACATATCTTTATATAATTCAGACACAAACAGTACACTGCAAAGTTTATTCTTCTTCTTCAGTATTCCGAGCCATTGAGGTTCATTGGTGCAGATATCACCCACCTACATTCATCTTTCTGGTTGGCCTTCTCTTTCCAGTTGGTGACACCAAGCGTTTGCAGGTCTGCCTGGACATTATCACTCCATCGTCTTCTTGGTTTGCCTTGTGGTCTACGACCATTCATCTCCCCCGTGTATAAAGTTTTTACTTCTCTGTCATCCAACATTCTTTCAATATGCCCCAACCATTTCAGTCTTTTAGCTCTCATGATGCCAGTGATCAGAGCTTATTTAAACAGATTATGAATTTCGTTGTTGCTTCTCTTCCCCGCTGTTTGCATCTTTGATGGCAAAGTTTATTTCCAGGCACATTCTGCTGTCTCTCATCAGGTGCATTACTACAGAGTTAAATCAACATATAATCTACTGAAATACAAACAGTCTCTTTCGATACATTGTTCATCTAATCACTGGAAGTTCATGATTAACAGATGACTTACCAGGGTAACTTCAAATTTATGCTGAACTATGTACCTGTTAGAGATTAGATAGTTTTCCTTGAGGGTCCTCAAAATGGTGAGGTTTTACAAAAGTGGGGATTTTGGTCCTACACTTCAACTCCCAACTTGGAGAACCAGGGCATCTCTTTTTGCTTTTTCTACTCTTTGATCTTTAAGTGTCTTTTTGTCAATATCGAAGAGGAGTTCCCGGAAACGATCAGCTAGCTTCCTGCCAGTTTCCCCAATGTATGCCTTGTTGCATCTTTTGCAGATTATGGCATTAATTAGGTTGCGGGATTAACAAGTAAAAGGTTCCCTAATTTGGAAAGAACCACTAAAAACTGACCGATGAAGTCTGGACAATAAAAGGACATGTCTTGCACGTAGTGCGGGAGCATTCAATAGTTGTGTTGTTTTGTGCATGTTTTTCTGCATTCCTATTTTGTTAAGCTTTTAAGACACATTTCACTAGAATTCCTTTGTATTAGCTTGACAGCAGTCACCCCCATATTTTCACCTTCGTTGGAGAGGCAGTGGGTCCAAGAATTTTTCCCACAATAGAGCCCCAGAACCCACACAGGGAACTTACTTATTGACTTCCCCTCGTAGTTGAATCTTACATGCTAGTTAAGGGAAAGTTGCCCCCACCCCAATGAGCCCAGAACGGTTTCGACTGAAATTTTTATCAGTGCTCCCCCCCCCCCCCCCCCCCCCCCCTATTGCAGAGCTTTTCTAATACATTATAGGTTGTTTTTACTAAATTCATTTCATCAGCCATACTTTTTTTTCCTGCCTCAAGTATGAGATCTGAAGTCTATTTGCAACGTCCTTATTTCAGGGATATGAACTGATTGGTTGTACACCAACCACCCAGTGCTAAATTGAAGCATGACGAGGTCAAGGTCGTTTGGAAACGAGTGGAAGCACGTACATATCATCATATCCTGAAGGTAATGCTGTGGCAGGGGGAAAGACCAGGGGTTGTTCTGGCTGACACTCAACACTCAGAAGAAAGGCGTGACCGTCATACTATCAGACTGCTTCCGGTGCATCGGAATTAGAACTCTGCGCTGGCTGACAACGATGGGGGAAGGGGGGGGGGGGAAACGGAGCACTAATAGGAATGCCCTGAGTACTGTGATGTCGTTTCTTAAAGCAACTCAACTTACCTCAGAGTTTCCAGACAGTGCCTCAATTACTGCCTGAATAACATGGTCATTCTGAGCAGGGGACAGGGTGCAGGTGGAGTAAACAATCGTGCCTCCAGGAACACAGCACCTGATTCCAGAACTGGAGGAGAAGAAAAAAAAGCCAAACTGTAAAAATCATGAAATAATGTAAGTCTGTAAAATATGCCCACCAGTTAAAAAAACTGAGCTCTAATTCTGGAGACCTTGGTTAAAATCCTTAGTCATGTGATTTTTTTTTTCCTCTTGGCCTCTGACTTTAAAGGAAACCTCCAAATTCGTTACTTTTATGAGATCTGGTTGGGGGGAGGGGTGTCAGTGGGTCTATTATCCTCCCCCCCCCCCCCCCACAACACACACATGCACCAAAGAAGCCTCTGTGGTGGAATGGTCAAGCTGTTTGCCTCGTGCTCCAAAAGTCATGGATTTGTTTCATGGACTGCATCATTTCCCAGGTGGAATTATTAGGGAGATCTCTGAAGATCTTCACTGGAGCTACTGAGTTTGTGTTTCCTGTGATGCCGGTGGCTAGCAATTTTGCGGAGGGAGATTAAGCCATATGGATTGGAACCATGTGCAAAGAATATGATCCTCCTGATTTTAACTTTTCCCATGTGTGAGGCAGGAGAAGTCTGTAACTTGGAGAAATTTGTGCTTTGTACACTTTTTAGGCAAAGGCAATGGAGCTATCCCAAAGCAGATTACCCCCCCCTCTCCTTTCCTTTCCGGCTTGCTATTCTACTACTATATAATGCATAACACAGCAGTTCCCAATGAGCCAAAGTCTGTACACCCCTCCTATTTTTTTTTATAAGAGACCTCATAATTTTTAACAGTCATGTAGAATAACTTTTTAAAAAAATGCCTGTTTCTTAAACAGTGATACAAGAGTTGCACCGTGGCTGCAATATTCATGCAATATTCCCACAAACAGCAGCATCAGTACACTGTAGCCAACCTTCGTTGTTGAGACAGCACAGACTTTTTATTCGTCTTAGCGCTCACTGGATGTAAATTCTGGTGAAAAGTTCTGGTTGTTCACCCGTTTCTGGCCTATGGGCTTGTTCCCGAACTTGTGTTCTGTGTGCACATCTATTTTACAGATGTGGCTTATACATATGCAGACTGCTGGCTCCTCACCTCTCAGGCAGATGCACTCCAACTTCGAAGAAAACTCCCCTACTTAGCCACCTCGTACTATATGCTTGCTCAAGAGGCATTGAGTCTATTCCTTTTCCCCCCAGAACCCGCATGGTAATTACATTTTTTAAACTCAAGAACATTACAATTTATAACAATTAGAATTGCAGATAGGATTGCATTCTAAAGTTGAGGTTTTTTGTGTGTAAATAACATCATGCACCCCTTACTTTCTAATATTCCCATATGGGAAAGTTGACCATCAAAGGGGAATGTAAACCAGCAAGTGGGAAAGTGGACCCTCAAATCAAATGGGAAAGTAGACCACCAAATGGAAAAGTGGACCATCAAATGGGAAAATGGACCATCAAATAGAAAAGTTGGCCATCAAATGGTAGAGCAAACCACTAAATGGGAAAGGCTGGCACAAATACAACTTACATGAGAAGTTTCTTCTGAGTCTCTATCAATCCTAGTCGATCTCTGGTGCGAGAAAGTTTGAACAGGTTGTTGTCATCCTCCGTTACAGCATGACGATCAGAATTACAGGGAGCATCAACCAGCACCTGAGAGACCAGCAGCATTAAATAATAAACTTTTAATTCTTGGGTCTCTTGAATTTGTAAAGTGAAAAATTATTTATTAAAAAAAACCATTAAAAAAAACCAATCAAAACTCAGAATAGGACACTGTAAGCTCAGAGCACATCTACATCGAATGGGTCTTGCTAAACCGGCTGCATGTGGTTGTGGCTCACCAAAGCACTGATCGCTAAAACACCCCCTGCACCCACCCTTTGGTCAATGAAATACAGGCAGACCCCACACACAAAAAACACAGAGAAAAGAGTCAAAGAATGAGTTGAGGAGGATGGAAGGACTTTGCATGAGCCACCTGTGATAGCATGGTAGGATTTGTTGAGGGCTTATGCTCCATTGGGGAATTAAGAGGAGAGGAGAAAGAAGACGGTTAGAACATTTTGTAACATTAAAAAAAAAAAGTAAAAGAAATTTTAACATTAAAACATTTTTCGGATGGGAGCCAGGACAAAACACAGACCAGGCACTTGCCTGCAGGCACCAAGGACTGTGTGTAGGTATTTCTAAGGTAAAGTGGTCGACCCATTGCCTTGTGCTCTGAAGATCTAGATTTGTTTCACAGACAGGTTGTTCAGTTAACAAGTACAATTTTTATGGAGATCTCTGGAGATGCTGCTGGATCTAAACAAGTCCATGCTCTTTGCGATGCTCTCAGCAACAGGCTAGCCATTCTGCAGAAAGTTTCAGCCAAGAGGATCGACTTCAGTGAACCGGGTTTGATCCCATATAGCTCAGTCTCTCCACAGAGCGGCTAGAAGCTTGCCAAGACTGTCGCACAAAGCATGAATGGAGTAGCTTGGGGGATAATCCCTAGGATCTCCACAAAAATTGCACCTGTGAACTGAACGGCACCACCGTGAAACGAACCCATGACTTAAAGAGTGTGAGGCAAAGGTCTTGACCACTTTGCCACAGAGATTTTCTTCAGAATGTGACTGAGCCAAGGGGATTATTTGGGATAATGAAGATTATACTCTCGATTTAACCAATTTTTGAGTTCAAATCTACATAAAAGAAGACTTTTATAACTGACCTAAGACTCCCAGGTTGGCCCAGCCTAAAACGGGTACCATGTAACCCAACAAATGCCAACTGATGATGTAATGTTAACTCTTTTGCTGCTATGGATGTAATTATATGTTTGCCCCGCACACTGCTAGGGACATATTTCTGCATCTTCCATTTTCTGTGCCCTCACTGCTATGGACATTAAAACACGATTTTGATTTTCCCTACAGATGGCAAGGGGCCGTAATTCTCGGGGGTGAAAGGGCAATACACATAACCCAATGTCAGACACAAGTTGACCCATTTGCATACGACTGAAAACGCTATCACGTGCATTTACATGTAATCAGATGCTTTCCCCATTATCCTGTTGCTTTGCTTACCACAGAAGCATGGTCGGTGAACCGTGCATATTTTGCCTTGAAATATACTTATGGTTTTTGCACTAGTCTAAATTTTATTTAAAAAATACAAAATGGCAGGAAAAGTGGTTAATTCAGGAAGATTTAATGAAGTTTCTTTAAAGGAGTTATAGTAAGGATCACTTTGAAATGTGTGAGTTATGAGTTGGTTTATCTTCACAGCCCACAGGTGGTCATATGTACTGCTGGCTGTTAACCAAGGCGATCTGATTTAGTCATCACATCAGCATCTGATGGATTTGAAATGGGTTCCCAATCATCAACAAGAGGATATGCTCACGGACTGTAATGATGATTTTCTAAACTTTTCTTAGTTGCTGCGCCTTTTTTAAAATTAAAATTTTGCCACGGCGCCCTTACCCAAATAAAAGTATAACTATTTGTATGTAAGAAATTTTGAAAAAATAAACTTGTGTATCTTCGAATATTTGGCTCTTCGGGGCGCCGTGGTGCACAGTCTGGGAATCACTGTATTATACAACACTGGTCTTACTTTCAGCTGCCATTATCATATGGAACTCTACTGCAGTGGGTATTACATCTGCCTCACAATTGAAAGGTCCTACGTTAAACCCCTGTATGACCTTTTCTTTTCAAATATTTTTTTAAGTATCAATTTTTAAGTTTCAGTTCTAAGTACTTTCGGTAACGGACCAAACAAGTATTCATAAAGAAGAAAAAAGTAATAACATGGTGACTACAATTAATTATGACTGAAGTGAGAGTAGTGGTAGATTTATCAATCAAATCTGGGGGTTTATATATATATATATATATATATATATATATATATTTCTATGGACAGTAAGTATTTAGTGATTAATTCTATTACTTAAAAAAAATATTTAAAAAAAGAAGTCCTCCTTATCAAGTTAAAGGTTAAAGTCGAGAGGAGAGGACCAAATTCACTGCACCAGGTTTTATTCCACATGGCTCGGTCTCTCTCCTCAGAAAGGCCACCTGCCCGCAGAGAGTGCTGCACAGAGCACAAACTCCATAGCTCCGGCGACATTCCTCAGGGACCTCCGTAAAATTGCCCTTGTGAAGTGAATGGCGCAGCCGTGGAGCGAACCCAAGACCTTCAGAACGGGAGGCAAACGGCCTGACCACTTTGCCACGAATACACGGTGTATACCTTGTTAAACCGAGGCTGAAATAACTCTGTAGCATCCAGCTTGGTGACACTGATTTTTTCGGCAACATCAGCAGGGAAGAATGAGTACAAAACATCTTTCAAACGAGTTAAGCGGCCTGGAGATGAATCGGTGCAAGTGAGGCTTCCTCCTGTAGAACAGAAATGTGATAAGTTTAACGTGGAGTTCTTGGAAATGAAAGAGCTGATAAACTAGCTAAGGAAGGTGCCAATGAAGAACAACCTGATGTATCAGTCTCTTATCAGCAAAAGAAGAGAATAATCAAATCAATCAGAAAGCCACCAAAAACCAGTACAAGATGGTTACCATTTTATGGACAGAAAAGAACAAGTTATTATTCTACGCCTTAGAACAGGACACAATCGACTTCACAGCCACATGTACACAAAATTTAAAATTGCTGATTGAATTAACACAGACAGTAAAGTTCATACTAGAGATAACATTGCAGATATAGACAATCTACTTCAAGCGAACGAAAGAAGAAAAAGAAGTTTAAGGTATTCAATAAGTCAATCTGAGTGCTGGTCTTAATAATCATAAATGTTGGTGGAATCTGGGTTCCCAAATTTAATTTATTCACTAACCCTTTTATCTCGCAAATGCTTCAATATGTATCGGGTGTCTTATTCCGTGACCCCGACCACTGAGGCTTACAGGTAAATCTGACATCAACTTGGCTTTCAAAAAGCTATTGGGGTCACAAAGACACCACACTAACTGCTAATTTTAGTTACTATATTCAGATCCTGGCCTATTAATTACTGCAGGTGCACATAGTAGCAATGGGATTTGATGACGCTTTTCGGAAACAGGCCCCTGCAGATATGGCCGAATATCCGCATATTTAGGGGACTGTGCCATGAAAAGAAGTGACTAGATTTGGTTTTCTCAGAATGACAGGGTTAGGTTTATTAAGAAAGTGAAAACTACATCTATCAGAATTCAAACCCATGATCACCAGGTTGACAGGCAAAGGATATACACACTCACACATATATAAAGTAAATTTTAAGAAAATGTAAGTATGTAGGCACACATATAACATCTGACAGAAGATGTTTCACAGAAATTGAGAACAGAATAGGACAGACTAAAACTGCATTTTATAAAGTGAAGAACATTTAATGCAATAAATATACACATCAAGACTGAAGTGAAAGGGGTATTTGACAAGGAAGAACAAAACAGTGTGCAGCGCAAAACAGCCACCCTCAGTCTACTTGATGATGAATACCCGCAGAACCTTTGGGTCCGTGTTTACACAGATGGGTCAGCAGAAAGCGCAGTCAGAAACGGAGGTGCGGGAGTGTACATTGAGTATCCTAATAATACCAGGGACACAGCCAAATTACCAGCGGGAAAGCACTGTCACAACTATGATGCAGAAGTTCAAGCCATCAAGATAGCGGTAGAGAAACTACTAAATACAGGGTATTTTTCACAACCAGTGGTATTCCTGACAGATGCAAAAGCAGTACTTCAGTCACTCCAGTCTGGAAAATTACCAAGCATACGGACACTATTATCCCAACTAGGCAACCGCTGTAAATTAGTAATGCAGTGGATACCTTCCCACTGTGGAGTTCCCGGAAACGAAAAAGCTGATAAACTAGCTAAGGAAGGTGCAACTGAAGAACAACCTGACATACCAGTCTCTTATCAACAGAAGAAGAGAATGATCAAATCAATCAGAATGCCACCGAAACTGGCACAAGATGATTACCATATTATGGACAGACCAGAGCAAGTTATTTTCCTTCGCCTTAGAACAGGGCACAATAGACTTCGCTCCCACATGTACAACAAATTTAAGATTGGCCAATCGACCATGTGTACTTGTGGACTGGCACCTGAAACAACAGATCACATCCTTCAAGACTGTCCCATATTCAACGCTTTCAGGCAAAACCTTTGGCCAAAAGAGACACTTGTGGAAGTCAAACTTTACGGGCCGCTTAGTGAATTACAAAAGACAGTGAAATTCATACAAGAGACGGCTTTGCAGATATAGACAATTTATTTCAAGCGAACGAAAGAAGAAGAAGAAGAAGAATGCAATAAATCCATATTATTAGATATTAGGAAAAGAATTCTCACATGCTATTTGGAGCCAGTTTTAACATATGGCTGTGAATAGTGAACAATTAATAAACAAGCCAAACAATTTCTTGAGGCGGCAGAAATGACACTTTTTAGAAGAACCCTTAGAAGTTCTTGGACAGCCAAAAAGAGCATGCATGCACGGACGCACCCACCCACACACACATACATATTCTGTTCATACCTGCATACACGTCAAGAGACTGAAGAATGGTATATGATTTGCCTCCTGGTGCGGCACAAAGATCTAGAACTTTGTCTGTTGGTTGAACATCTAAGGCAATCACTGGTATCACTGATGCTGCATCCATTAGGTAATATCCTAAACGACAAGAAAGATGAAAAGAAATGGATAAACAAGGAGATACATACCATAAATTGTGGCATATAAGTCAATTTTGTCAAGCTTAAAAAAAAACTTCTCAAAACTAGGAGCCGACTTGTAAAGCGGCTATAAAATACAAACTGCTGCCACTTAGCTGTAAACTAGTGGAACAGCACTCCTAACAACTAGTGTAATACACTTATGGTACCTCCACCAAGCTGCCACAAATATATTCCACTAAAACTTGTGTTTGGTGAAAATATCTGGCATATTAACACAAAAAATTGTCAAGGGTCAACCTATACGGCAGATATAGACATGGGACTTCAGGTCAATATGGAGGATAGGCGTGGCAACATTTTTTAGTCGAGGCAGGTTTTTGCTTCTGACAATAGCTGGTCACTGCCTTTTCCTCCATATATAAACTGAAAGGATACAGTTTTGTTGTGCAGCTTCTAAGTTGAGCGCAGGGCGCAACACTGTGAGCTGAAAGTTTCATTTGGAATGTTTTTCGACTGTGACCTACGTGGTTTATGTTGTGAACTGCAGATTAAGAATATTGTGAGTGACCTGTTGACACAGAACTGGTGGTACCTTATGTGATTAATCGCAAGTGCAGCCACTGTTCTGGTGTGACTGCTGATTCCCATCGATGATGAACTGAACTGCATTTCTAATGTTGGACTGTTTGTGTTGGCACCTCTGATGTCTACCTTATGCATTTAACGTGTGTGTATGCTACTGGATATGCTGAGACTGCTGTCTGTGTCAATTTTTCCACAAGGCACAGTAATGGACATTCAGTGTGGTTTACGTTGGTGCAGGGATAGATCAACCATGGGGTGACCGTCTGCTATGAAGTTAAAACTGCGATTAACCAATTACCCACATATAGACCTAACTGAGAATTATGAGCTAAAAATCTTGCAGTCAACTTGTATGTTGCAATTTGTGGTACTTATGTCTTGCTGTGCCTCTTGTATCCTGGTCCGCTGATGCGCAGAGCTACCTTCAGTAGTTTGGGGTGGATCCCTTCAAGGCTTGGAATCAGGCACTGTTAGATGAAGTATGTTAGGTGCATTGTCGGTTTCTAACAGTTGCTTTGGAACTAATAGAGATATTAAAATATGAATACAAAAGGCAAGAGGAGCTTTCATAGCAATAGGGGAATTTGTGGAGGCACAAGAAATACTAAACTTAAACATTTTTAAATACTAACCTCAAATCAGTACTGTTGATTGCAGCAGAAACATGGAGAACAATTAAGGCAATTACTAATAAACTACAAACATTCACTAAATTGTGCCTACACAGAATAAAGGGAATTAAATGGTATGATAGAATCACTAATATAACCTAGGAAAGAACTAAACAAGTTCCAGTGGACCAAAAGGTGAAGAAAAGATGCTTTCATTGGATAGGACTCATGTGGACAAAAACTGAGAATGATATTACTTGAATGTCTTTGCATAGGAACCCACGGGGCATAGGAATAAAGGAACACCCACAAACACACGGAGAAGGGAGCTACAGAGTGAAGTTAAAAAGATGAGGAGGACATGGAGAGAAATGCATAAGATAGCGAAGGATAGAATGACTCGACATGAGCTGGTTGAGGGCCTCAGCTGCATTTGGGGTTAGCAAGGCAGAAGAGGAACAGTTGCTTTGTTCAATCACTTCTGCTAATATATCCACCTGGCAAGTGTCTAAGAAAACGATATACTTACCAATTATTCTGTTATGAGATTTTGCTTGTGGAAACATCGACACATCTGCTCTTGGAAATACATAAGCATTCAAATGTTGCGATATGTTCAGAGCCTCAAAGGGTCGTATTTCAAAATTATCATCCAAATTCTGGAAAGAATTTATACTCATCTCTTCTCGAAGAAGTTTATCCCTCTCTGAATAGAACTGTTCAGTTGGGACAAAAACATTGATGTTTTGACTGTTCAAATACTCATCTTCAAGATTTCCCTCATTATCATTGCTAGAGTGTGGAGACATGTTCATGGAATCATCACTAGTGCTGACAGAGCTACTTGAAACCTGCTGATTGTTTGGTGCAGACAAACTCTCAATGTGAGTAAGTTCAGGCTCTCCTTCACTGTCATCTAAATGCATAAATGTTTTTTCATTCTTTTTTTTATCTTGTAATTTCCGAACACGATCGATAAAATTTATCAGATTCAAGTCGCCAAGCTGTGATGCTATTTTCTCTGAATTGCCATATTTATTTATTACAGCACAGTATTTTGGTAACGATAGAAGAGACACTCTGATGGACGGCCACTGGTCACCAAAGTAAGGCTTGTAGAAAGCATCAAAATTACTCAGTGCAAGCTGACAGTTGGGCATTTCCTTCTGGTTTACTGCCTGTCAACAGAAAAAAAATGATGTTACTCACTCTAGCTCTGTTACCTTGCAAAAAAAGTGTGCACTGTGTGTGTGTTTCATACAATTTTAACAAGACTTAGTTATTAGTTAACTCTTTTGATCCCAAGCAACACCTGATATGCAGGTGGTTCTATCCCCTGATTTCCCTTCATAGCACTTATACCATTTAGTAAGAAGGTAATAAAGCAATAAGGCTTCCCAAGGGTAGTTTTGATTGTTTTTACTGCCGCTTTCAAAGTAATGGTATCAGGCACCTGAAGATGGTATCAAGCCCAGAGCACGCACTCTGTAGCTCCGACGATGATTCTTTTTAATTATCAAATACAAAATCCGTAGAAAATAATCTTTCAGTGTGGAAGTAAACGGTGATCCTAGTATTGCCTGCCTGCCTGCTAGGGAAGAGGCAGAGCATGTGCCTGACAGGTAACAACAGTCTGCATTCCAATAAGACAGATCTGTAAAATGGATGTTTACGCTAAGTTCTGGAACAATACACAAGTAATTTATCAGACAGTTACTGGCAATCTGGCCGGTCCCAACCACAATGAAGACAAAACTGTGTGGTACACGAGAAGATATGGATTGCACAATAGCTTTCATAAAAGGCTACCGACCTCCTGATATAAGTTTTGTGACAGAAGGATCGAAGAAGAAGACTGTTACTGGTACCATCAGAATTTTAACTTTTCACTTGCTGCTGAAGATGGGGACGGAGCACTTACAGGGGTGTCCCGGGTGCTGTGATTCTTAATTCAAAATTCAAAATTTTCAACGTAATGCATTCATGATCATAAATGGTCATTTCATCACTCTGACATCTGCTGCAAAATCTTCTGTTACCAAAAAAGTTAAAGCAAGGCAGTATTAATGAAAGAAACGTTAAACAGAAGAGGCCGACTAATAAAGACCTGGATACAGTATGTGGCTGAATGGACAGACTTCAAACATACAAACATTACTGTTTCTGACCATCATAGGTCGGGGAGGCTAATAAGACAGTCAGCAATAGGTGATCTAACGACATGTGGTGTTTTGGGACTATATGATAATGATTTTAACCTCAAACATATTCCAGCAAATTATGAGGTGAGGAAAAGATGATGGTACTGGATAAGACACATACAGAGATAACTGTGTAATAATAATGCCCCTGCATTCTCAGTGTGAGTTCTGGGATTCCATGGCAGGGGAAGGGGGCATTGTCCTGTAAAAGTGTTGTCAAAGGCAACTTGCCAGCTTTAACTCTTTGAGTCCCAGGGGGTTTAGCAGCACATGCCGAAGGAGTAGTCAAGAGAGACGTAAAATAGGCGCATCATGCATTCATTGGGCCTCTAGGTAGGAATCTATGAACATATGATGCGTTCCGTGGGAGTCAAAGAATTCATTTAAGTGTGATTGAAGAAGATTTCCTTGCTGTAAAACTCAAAGAATAAAAGATCCCTGTGTCCAGGGCCCTATTTTGTGGAGAAAAGAACAGACCACTTCCCCCTAACAAGCATGTCATAAAAGGCAACTAATTAAGGGTGTTTTCTTCAAAGTGGGAGAGCATGTGCCTGACAGGCTAGGAACAGCAGTCTGCATTAGAATAAGACAGATCTGTAAAATGGATGCTCAAGCAAAGTTCTGGAACAAGACACAAGTCCAAAAGTGGACAAACAATCAGAACCTTCAACCTGAGTTTACAGATGGTGAACGCTAAAATAAAAGAAGATAAAAACATAACAAAAAATTGCGTCCCGTATGAGTCGACACATTCAACAAAATTAGTTAGTTAGTTAGTTAGTTAGTTGGGTTATCCTCATTGCACTCCGGACATGTCCATAGGTGCTCAGATCCTCCCCTCAGTATGAACCCCAACGTCCGATGGCTAATAGTACCAGTTCTATGTTGATTAACAAGTCTTCTGGCGTGTCTGGTGTGCGTCTCGTTTTTTGCTGTGCCGATCTTAATTCCCAAGTCTGCCATTCTGGCGAGTAATGTGGATTCACTGCCCCCAAAGTCCTCTATCCTTCACATTTCTCTGAGGGCATTATTAATATCAGCATGATCCATAGGCTGACCGTCGGTAGTGATAGCGGATCCAGCCAACCTGTCAGCTCTTTCATTTCCATCGACGCCTGAGTGTCCCGGAACAAAAATAAAGGTGACTCCACGCACAGTGAACTTCTGTAATGATTCAAGCCATTGTCTTCGCACTAAACCTGCCTGAACCCTCCGGATCATACTCATTGAATCACTGAGTATACACACGAGGGTGTATTTTTGTGTTTCAAGCCAGGCGAGCGCTTGCGTCACTGCCATCACCTCCATCGTCATGCTGCTGGTTGTCATGGAGAAGGCGCTGTTGGCTTCTTTGATTGTTCTGCCCGCTGAGCGTGCTGTAAATGCCCATGCGCTTCTTCTTTGGCGTATAACGGATCCGTCTGTATAGATTATTGCATCTGCTTCGTCTGAATTTTCACCGATGAGAGCGTTGACCTCTGCATTAACAGCAACAGGATTCTCTTCTCTACATCGCCAGTTGAGTGTGACAATACAGGAAAATGTACAAATAAACGCCTGAGGCACAGGTATCCATTCTGCACCAGGAATGATGTCGGTTAGGCTGCATATTTGCCTAATAACATCTTCTGCCCGACCTAGCCACGATTTCCCCCTTTTCAGTCTGTCGCCCTTTTCACTAAAAAGCGCTTGATGCAGTGGGTGTTTCTTATCAGCACATATTTTGAGATATGCCCGAGCCCTCCACATCCTGATCCTTTGGTTCATTGTTGGAAAGTCAAGTAGATACCTCATTGCTCCACAGGAAGTGTCTCTTGTACATCCCAAAATAATGCGCATGGCTTCATTTTGCACCTTTTCGAGTTGTTCAATCTGGGTAGCACTGACAGTTAGGATGGCCAGAACGTATTCAATGGGGGAAAGGACCAGACCGTAGAATAGAAGTATTAGTAGTCTTTGCTCAATATTGGAAGCAGCCATAATCCTCATTGCAGATAGACCTTTGCGTGCTTTTGTTATCACATGGTCAACGTGTTCCCTATTATTCAACAAAATATGAGAATTGAATGGAGGCGGAATATTATTTTTTAATTATTACAACAATTATTGTTATAGTTGCAGTAATGAATCTCAAGTTCAAGGGCTAGAATGCGAAGAAGAACTTATTTCTTTTATCGGTATCTCCCTGGAACAAATGCCCACATGTTGCTGCATAAATTCAGTTAACTCTTAGGATGCAGAAAGACTTAATGGCAATCTTCTGAGTAACGGCACCAAATTATATAGGTAAAAAACCTACCCTTACAGGGCCACATCACGCGAGATTTAGGGAAATCCCATATAATGGGTTAGGATTAGTAATAGTCGCTAGTTATTTAACTCTAACCCTAACCCAACCCCCAATACTGGATTTGGCAGTCCTCCGAATAATGGTCTGCCTGCCATATTTGCCGGAAATAAATCCATCCTAAATTTACATATTACTGAGGAACTGAACTGTAAGGGTAGGTTTCTGACCTGGATAATTTTGGGCCATTATTCGGAGGAGTGCCGACTTAATTAAGTTTTCCCCTTCAGAACGCAGAAAGGATTTCGGCTTTCCTCCGAATAACAGTCCCAAATTGTTGAGGTAGAAAATATACCCTAACAGGGCCTCAGTCACGTGTTAATTGCGCACTTCCAGGGACTATACCGCCACCGCTCATGAGCAAATAAAATGAAGGAAGATGCAGGAGATGCTGTAGCTGCTGCTCGTAAGTCCCAGCCATCCGCATGAGCAGCGTGGGGGGGGGGGGGATACTCTCGGCAGTGGCAGAATTTAAGTCGCCGGAAGTGCGCAATTTAAGTCGCCGGAGGTTCGCAATTGACACGTGACTGAGGCCCTGTTAGGGTATATTTACGGCCTCGATAATATGGGACCGTTATTCGGAGGATAGCAAGGATCTCTTCTAGGATAGTAGTTCTCACCTGTGGGTCGCGACCCCTTTTAGGGGGTCGATTGACCATTTCACAGGGATCGAAAATTATAAGTTAGCAATAAATATAACTGTCTGGTTGGGGGTCGCTACAACATGAGGAACTGTATTAAAGGGTCGCGGAATTAGGAAGGTTGAGAACCACTGCCACTGTTCTAGGACGAACTTGTTTCAGTTTTGCTGTGGTGTTGCCCACTAACACTCCTTCATTGTCACTGCGATGATTGTCAAGTCAGAGTAATTTAAATGATCCAAAGCAACAGACTCACCCATTTCGTCTTATAACGGTATCTACGTGGAACAAACGCACAAGAGTTTGGAAATCCTTTAATTCTGAAAACAGTTAACAAGCCGTAAGGCTTCATTATTTCTATATCTTCCTGAAGGAGATGTTTTTGTAAAGTGCAAAAGTGAAGCATCTGCGCATGTCAGAGCAGGTTACATCCGGCAAGACATTCCGAGTCTGTGGAGATGACATGGTTATGTTTGTTGACATCAGAGTCATAGGGTTTCCTTTTAAACTTTTACTGCAAGGAAAAGTACACGCTAGATAAATCATGCCGGCTTTTTAGAAACACAAATTTAAGAGCTGTTGATAAAGCAGTTACCGCGGTAAGAGCAGAATCGATAAATATAACCCTCTAATTAATGAAGGAGTACTTACTGACTGGGTAGGCTGGCCATGGAGTCCGTAGTTACTGAAACAGATTGGTGACACTACTGACTGTTGAATTACTCATTTACCCTGCAGCACACAATGTGTTGGTTAATTAATTATGCAACATTCTGGCATTAATATGTCTTAAACCTGTTTATGTTAATCACTTAAGGCCTGTGTGTGTGTGTAAATAGTTAATCCAGTCCTGGCATTTCTTCCAGGTTTCTTGTTTTGTTTAGACAAATTGAGAAATTGTTGTAGACTAAAATAAAACTGTACAGCTGCTTCCCTAACTCGCATGCCTCTCACTGACTGTTCGTTACCAGTCTTGATTTCGACTGCACAATACAACATACAGTCTGCCCTTTTGAAGATAAATGCAGGTGATAAAGTTTCTCTTCAGGATTATTAACAAATTGAGTTTCTCTTTCCAGACAGATAAGCTGTGTTGCATTAATTTAATGGAAACTTTTTTTTTTTCTGGACATTATCTCTCAATTGTCTTCTTGGTCTGTCTCAGTCTACCATTCATCTTCCTTGTGTATACAGTTTTTACTTCTCTGCCATCTGAATTTAATTCAATTATAGCAGAAGGCATGGTACCAGGAAGGAGGGGCCGACCGACACGAAGATGGGCACAGGATATAAGTGACTCCTAGAGTATGAAAGTACATGAGGTGGGAGAACTGGTGAGAGGCCTTTGAGTTTTTTTTTTTCAGGTAGACCTTGATGAGAGCGACGTTCTGCAAAGGACCTGCTACATGATGATGATGATGCCCTAACTGCTCTCATGATGCCAGTGATCAGTGGTGATTTAAACTGACTAATTTTGTTGTTGCTTCTCACTCCTCATTCCCCGCTGTTTGTATCTCTATTGGGTCCAAAGATTCGTTGTAAGACTGATTTCGAAAACCTGTAATAAGGCTTCTTTTTGAGTTTTTCTCTGTTTCAGAGCCATAAAAAAAACGACTGGCCTTATCAGCGTTTCATATTTTGATCTTGATATTGCGAGACAGACACTTAGCAGATGTTGATGGGCATAATATACTTAATTTCTAGATTGGGCTATCCTCCAAATAATGGTCCCAAATTATCGAGGCCGAAAATATACCCAAACATAGCCTCAGTCCCATGTAAATTGCGGACCTTTTTCCGTCAACTACACAGCATACCGCGGAACAGCTTCTGCTGAGTTAAAGTCACCGCCGAGAGTATTTCTCACGCCGTTGCGCGCGGAGCGGGGCTAAATTAGATTTCTGGGACTCATGAGCAGCAGCTACTGCATCTCCTGCAGCTTCCTTCATTTTATTTGCTCTTGAGTCTCAGCCATCTATTTGAGCCCTATTCTGCACCATATGTAGCGGCGCGGGAGATACTCGTGGCGCTTTAGTTGCCTCAATAATTTAGGACTATTATTTGGAGGACAGCCCCAGATTGTATTCTAGATTGTATCATAATAATTACTTTTTGTTTCTTTAAATGCAGTAATGTTTATCTCATATTTCTGTTTAACTCCAGTCAGCATAAATGGAAAACAAGAAAAGTAATAAACCATTTTATGCCTTGCCTGAGAAAACACCCACAAGTTCTCAGATTGTCAGCGATGCTCGTTCATCGCTCCGTAAATTGAACACTCGCCGACCCAATACCCCTAGAGATGAGCAAAGGCATTTATTTCCATTTTCCACCAACAGAACCCCAGAGTCAAGGCCACCGAGTTCATTTAGGTAAGAAAGGGGAGGTTATATTTTGTTTCTGCTTTTCTTTCCAGTTCCGTGTAAAGGGTTTTATACAGTAAAAGTAAAGGACCCTGTTCAGGCCAGCATCAGGCATTTGGTGCTAGGGTGACATTTGGATAGACCGTTCGGCCCTCAGTGGGTGATGTGGTCAGCATCATTCCGGCCGCCTTTCCCAGGATATTGTCTCTGTCCATTGTGGGCTCTATCAACATTTTTTTCCTTCAAAATGTGCCTGCTGCTGTTTTAAATCAAAGAACAGAAATTATTCTGATTTTATATCTAGTTAATCAGCAAACAAACTGCAATCAGTAGTTAATTTAGAATGTTTATTTATAAGGTCAGATCACTGTTGCTGTTTGGAATAGAAACATGGAGAGCCACTAAATCAATTTTATTAACTCTTTGAGTCCCAAGAGACGCATCATACCTAGAAGCCCAATGAATGCATGATGCGCCGATTTATTACATGCTTTACTACCTCCTGGGCCTGTGATTCTAAACACCCTGGGACTCAAAGAGTTAACCTGCAAATCATATAGTTTACTTATATGGGAGAAAATGTATGCTGGTGCTAAATACATTGAGAAAATCTGATAATAATACGGCTAGAATTTCCTTTCACTGGAAGCAGGCCAAAGAAATAATAGAAGATGGGAAAAAAATTTCGGGAAAAAAAAAAATTATTGGAGACAGAAATAAATAAGATGGACATGGTGTGAGCTGCACCTGATGGCTAAGAATAAGAATAATCTTAGATTTCTTTGAAAAGGGTCTCAGTTTGCGGAACCCTGGTTTCGATAGTTTTCAGGCTCCTGGAAAAAGACAGGTGTTTTTTTTTTTTAATCAGATCGCAACCATCACCAAAGGGGTTCATGTTGTGTGCTGTAGATTCAAAAACACATTATTAACACATTGAGTTTCTCATTCCACTGAGAGATAAGCTGTGTTGCATTAATTTAATGTAATTTTTACCTGGTGAGTGGACTGTTGCCACAGAACTGGTGGTACCTCATCATCATCATCATCATCAGGTGCCTTGCCGACTGGTGTGGGCAATCATGCCTCTCCACAATATGTGATCTCCTGCAGCATGTATTAGTTTGTGTGCTGACACACCTCCCTGCCATGCAACAAGACTATCAAGAATATTCTTTCATTGTCTTCCTTTATCCCTTCCACAGATCTTTCCAGTGATCACAACATGTTTCATTTTCCCTCTTCTCATAACATGGTCGAAAAATGATGACTGTCTCCTTCTGATGTCTGTGATTAGTTGTTTTCGGGCTCCCGCCTCTTTCAAAACCTCTTGGTTGCTCTTTTTGGCTGTCCAAGGTATTTTAAGCATTCTAGTGGTACCTAGTGTTGTTAATTCTATTGTAACTGCTGCTTCCATTGATGATGAACTGCATTTCTAATATCAGACTGTGGGTTCCGGGGCCCTATTATAGGGAAAACAAGAATAGATCCACTGCCTATCCAAAAGCATGTCATAAGAGTTGACTCATTGGGAGCTTCCTTCAAAGTCAAAGTGCATCTGTCTGAAAGGCAATGAACCAGCAGTCTGCATACAGATAAGTCAGATCTGTAAAACAGATGCACACACAACACTCAGGTTCTGGAACAGGACTGCAGTCCAAAAGTGGATGAACAACCAGAACTTTCCACCAAAGTGTACAGCTGGTGAAAACAAAGAAGAAGAAGAAGACTGTATGTGTTGGTACTTCTGATGGCTGCTTTATGCATTTAATGGGTGTGTATGCTGTTGGATTTGCTGAGACTGCAGTCTGTGTCAGTCTTTCCTCAAGGGACAGTGGTGGACATTCTGTGTGGTTTTCATTGGTAAGAGAATGGAGCGATATGTGGTGACCCGTTTGCTATGATATATGAACTGGAATTCCCTGAGTTGAGTCAAGAGTTGACATCATATTCAGGGCATTCCCATGTTCCAATACTGATGGTACCGGTCACAATCTGGTTATATGTCCGTCTTGCCTTTTCTTTGAGTGTAGTGAGCCGGCCAGACCCTCTAGCTACACCCAGGTGCCTCATTCTCTCCAGGCCATAATAATCTTGTTTCTCCTCTACTGATTCTGTTGCTTGTTCCCAAAGGGCCTTGACCACATCCACCTTTTAATGTATCAATTAAACCACCAAGTAGTACAGATCTAGCCAGTGTGTCTGCCTGTTCATTACTCACTACGCCGGCATAGCCTGGAGAAAAGATCCAGTGTATGCTCACTACCCGGGACTTTCCCAGTGAAGCTTGACACTCTGCTCGAAGCATCCCTGTCTTCACCTTTCTCAGCATGCTTTCAGAGTCTGTTACAATTGCGACATGTGTATGAATCTTATTCTCTAGCCATCAGAGAGCTACAGTTACCGCCTCCACCTCCATTCTCATGTTAGATGTTGTGATGCCGTATGCTAGGCTGTCTTGCACTAAAAGTTTACATGATACTTGTGCACTGTGGCATTAAATATCTTTACTATTTGAAAATTCTAATTTTTAAAAATTTTCTTCTCTCTCTCCATTTCAATACATTTTCATGTGTTGCAAATAGGTTAGACCATTCCTAACATGTCATGTTGTAACAAAATATAGATGACCTCAGGAAAGGCAAGATGGACATTTAATCATATTGTGACCAGTACCATCATTATTGGAACTCTGCGCTGGCTGCTGAGGATGAGGCCAGAGCACGCATAGAAATGCCCCAAATTCTGTGATGTCAATTCTTGACTCAACTCTTTATATGACCTTTCATAATAAGATTTTTTTTTTAGTTTAACTTCCAGACACTTTGATGGAGCCGACTCTAGACCACCGTCTGGAACAAAACTTTCTCCTCTAGAACATGTAAGCATTTTATCGTATTTGCTTTGCTATTTATATTTTGGAATGAATATTTTAGACGTTTTTGTTACTTGTCAATGATGCTCTGCAGAAAGAGACTGGGTCATTTGGAATAAAACCAAGTGCAATGAAGTCGTCACCTAGTATCTGAACACTTTAAGTATAGCGGTGGTAATATGCCTTCACTTACTTCTTAGAATTCAAGTCTACATCCAAGTGAATCATATGGATATACTGTCTGAGAAATGCAGGAGTGCAAGGTAATGAATGAACTTTAGGGGTCGCTAATTGAATGAAAACAGACAATGAAATTCATACTAGAGACCACATTGCAAATTTAATCTATGTCAAGTGAGTGAAAGAAGAAGAATAAATGATAAGATCATCTAGCTAAAAAGACAACAGAGGCAGTAGCACTGATAAAGGATGTGACAGACTTTCTGGAAATGATATGTGAAAGAATGCTGATAAAAGATACAATTTTTGTTCACCAAACATGTGTAAGATTGCGTAAATTTGGAACTAAGTGCAGATCATGCAAGAAAGGGCATGTGAGAGGTAAAGTGTGACATGTAGACAACCAGTTTGCTACTGGAACAGTCAGCTTCGACACCTTTTATAATTTGTTGCAGGTAATGTATCATCTGTGGGTTCAACTGAAATGCTTGTCGATTCTTAAATCAGTAACCAAAAGCCTTTAAATTCCATGTGTGGGAAATTGGGGTCCCATTGGACAGAGGGGAGGAGGAGGAGGGAGGTGATACTCCACCCCCTAAAAAGCATGTTGTAAAAGGCAACTAATGTGAAGTTTGCTGAATTCTGATGTGTTAGGCCAAAAGGCACAGATATCGCTACCCTGCTGTAAACCACAACATGCCAACCACCATTTTAATGTCAAACACTGATAAAGAAAAGAGAATTCAAGTAATCTTCCTCCAATTTGATCTCATTTAGCACCCTAAGCCAGTGAACCCTGCTGACCTGGAAACTGTCTTGGTGCCACGACCTCCGTCCTCTGACCCCACAAAATTGTTACCACATAGGGCAGCATGTGCTCCACCCAAGATTCCTGCTGCACTCAGTCTGTACAGCAGTGATTCCTCTTTGTCTCGATCTGGTCAAGGAGATGGTGAGTTTATTTGTTGCTGTTCAAGAGTCAATCATGCATGAAATTTCTATTGCATAGTTATTTTTTTTTAAAGTCCTCTGTGCATTCTGGGGCCAAATGTTTAGGGGGCATACCCACTGCTCCCTCCCTCTCCAACAAGCATCTTGTAATAGCTGACTAACTAGATGTATTATTTCCTTTGAAGTCGGAGTGCATCTGCCTTAGAAGCAGGTAACCAACTTTCTGCACACAAATAAGCAGATTTGTAAGACCGATGTGCACGCAAAACACAAATTCTGGAACACGGCTAAAGTCCAGAAGGGAATAAACAGCCAGAACTTTCCGTCGGAGTTTATAACTGGTAAGCAAAACAAAAGAAGAAGTAGAAGAAGCTTATTTAACAGATTAAGTGAAGTAATGGACTCTTTTCTTTGCGTAATTGGAACTTTCGGCATATGGTGCTGGGCTACATATTTGTGTGCATTAATCGGCACTCAGTGGGTGATGTGGCCAACCTCATGCTGGCCCCTTTTATTTTCCAGACATTTTTCTTGTGAGAATTTTAGGCTGGGTCGACTTGGAGCCCTAGGTCAGTTATAACAGTCGGTGTCGCAGTGGATTTGAAAGCAGTACCTATGGCACAAATGTGATTCTGCTGTCACTGGATAGGAAACACATAATTAACAAGAATGTCTTTGCAGTGGAACACACAGGACTACGGAAATGAATGGACCCTACACAAAAAAACAAAAAAAAGAAAGACATGATGAAGATTATTATGAGCAGTTGCAAAGGATAAAATAACCCAGCATTACTTTGTTGAGGATCTTTGTGAGTGTTATATTGGAATTCATTTGTGGTTGAATTTTTTCGCAGATGGAACATAAGAGTTTTCCACCCCTCTTGACCTCTGATAGTGCAGCGGATGACTCTCTCATTTGGACTGTTCTTTAAAAAAAAAACAGTTTCTCATGTGCTTGTAAGAAATTCCTTGACAGTTGGAAGTCACACACAAAAACAGCTCACTGCCAGTAACAAAATCTGCTTTTACTGTTTGTGTTTATTACTGTTTTTCTGGGCATCTAGAACCACATCACCCACCGAGTGCCGATTGATCTATAAAATATAGGTCTAGCCCTATGTGCCCAGCAAAGGGTCCTTTAGTTTAATTAGAGTCTCTGGCAATGGTGGAATGTCACAAGCTAGTTTGGTTCAAGCACAGTATGAGACATAATTTGATTGTAGAGACTGAACTTCTAGGAACATTGGGGGTGTGTTTAAGGAGATGGGGGTAAATAAGAACCTGGAATGACAAGGTCAACAAATGCATGGGACTAAATTATTATACAGTTGTTCAACAAGTAGAAGGTAGATAAAGATGGCGATATTTCTATGCCAGTTTGTGCTTTGGTACACCTCCACGACCCTAATAGGTCAAGGGTTATGTTATATTATTAAAGGTTTCTTTGAGCCTGAGGATTCAGTGCTGCGTGACTACTTCACTCGTTACAGATGTGTCTGTTAGGTCTTTATCTTTGCCCCCAGCAGAAAAAGCCTGTAATCTCACAGAGGATCCAAATCTGGGTCTTCTGCATGAATACCCAGTGTTCTTAACCATTCAACCAGCCTACCACCCTGGCAACATTTCATGTTAGAGAATCTACCCACAAGAAAATATTTATAGTATAAATGGATTTTGGTAGACAATGTAAACTTAGACCGTCACTGACGTTACAAAATAAGTACACAGAATTGAAATTCTCAAGCAATCGAACATTCATTCAAACACTGAGTTCAAGCATTCAAACATTCAGTCATACATTGAGTTCAAGCATTCAAACATTCAGTCATACATTGAGTTCAAGCATTCAAACATTCAGTCATACATTGAGTTCAAGCATTCAAACATTCAGTCATACATTGAGTTCAAGCAATTAAACGTTCAGTCATACATTGTGTTCAAGCAATCCGTTGTACACCTTCACTTTAGGGCTTCAATGGCTTAGGTGATGTGGATGCACTTCATAACTCTGAGGTGCTGGGTTCAATCTCAGCTGTCTGCAGTTTGGCTGCAGACCATCTTGAGTTGGTTTTAGTAGTGGTACGTAGAGCCAACCATTGAGAAAGCAATGGCAAATTACTGAACATAAAATTACCTAATAGAATCTCAAACAGCTCAAAAATGCTAGAGTTGATTCTGCACAGGATGTGCAGCTAACTTTAAAAATCTGCTCCCATGTCTTGGCGCATGTAGAGCAGCTGTTGCTAGATGCATATTTTATAGACCAATACAATTTCAACTGCCTTTACTTCCCAAAACATTTCCTTATTACCCATTTCTAGACAGGTCACTTTAGGACCAGGGTCTGTTATAAAGATCAACCTCTTATCAGTATGTATTCTACACATATTTCTTCTTCTTCTTAGCATTCGCCGGCTGTTAACTGGTGGAAAGTTCTGGTTGTTCATCCATTTCTGGATGTTAGTTCCATGCCTTTTAGGCTTATGCATTCTGACTTCAAAGGAAATGTCTCTAATTAGTCAACTTTTACAACATGCTTGTTAGGGGAGCCAGTGGGTCTGTCCTAAAATGGGGTCCCGGAAACTAACAAGGACTATAAATATTTTAAAGTGATGATAGGAATAAATATCTGTACGAGTTGACCATGTGGATGGGTTGGAACAGATGAGCACAGACCTGATGTGTGATTCTGGTATAATCATATTACTTGTGCCTGTTGTCATGTCATGTAATGTGTGTGAACTGATTGTAATTTTTTTTTTTTTTTAATAGACTGTAGTTTGCTGGAGTCATCATTTGCGAAGACGTCTGCTGAGATCTGCAGTTCTGATTCAGGGATAGAATCAGTAGGCAGAGCCACCCATGTAGTGTCACATGGATCAAATGTTGGGAGTGATAGCAGATCAAGCAGTGCTGGCAGTAGAAAATCTAGTGCTGGAAAGTCTAGAACCACTGGTAGACTTTTGCTTCTTTAGTTTTGTCTCTGTTGTTGTAATGTAGGCATGAATGGATAGCAAACATATCTACTGTTCTCTTACAGGGACTTAACATGGGTTTTTTTGTAGCCTGTTTACTTGTGAGCTGGTGAAATACCTTATGTGATAATTCTACATGTGTGTGGCCAACTTTTTGTGCCTGACTACTTCCATCAATGACAAACTGCATTTCTGGTGTCAACTGATGGCTTTGGCGCTTGAAATTTGCATTTACTGCGTGCACATTGTTTCTGGATTGTTCCGGGACTAATTCTTTGTTCATCAGTTTTCCAAATGCGACAGTGAGGGACATTTCATTTGATTTTCACTGGCACAGGAACGGAGCAAGTATGTGGAAACCTGATTGCAGTGAAGTTGAAAGCTCGTCTAAGACTATGACATGGGTTTCTTTCTTCTTCTGGGTTTTGGTGGAGTGCAAGGTAATGAGCGAGTAGATCTGTTGATTTCAAGAGCACTAGACCCCTGTGTGGGTTCCGGGGCCCCATTGTGGGGAAAACAAGAATAGACCCACTGCCTCCCCAAAAGCATGTTGTAAGAGTCAACTAATTGGGGAGCTTCCTTTAAAGATGGAGTGCGGCTGCCTGAGAGGCAAGGAACCAACAGTCTGTATTCAAGAGAATGAGATCTGTAAAACTGATGCACACGCAACACTCAGGTTCTGGAGCAGGACTGCAGTTCAGTAGTAGACGAGCAACCAGAACCTTCTGCCAGAGTTTACAGCTGGTGAACGCGAAGAAGAAGAGCACTAGAGATCAAAACACTCATGGGATGTAGATGTGCTGAACCATTTGTGATGAAGCACTGGGACCAAGTCTCATACAGGTCAAGACCTCTCTAGGTCTTGCTGTCGTGCTAGAAACAGGTTTTCAGTTGGCAGCCTGGCCAGCAGATAGGGTTGAAGTTGGAGTGGATCTGTCTGAGAGGCATGGAATCAGTTGTCAACACACAAATAAGATCTGTTTCCCCATTCTCTTAGTGTCCATGCTATTGTCAGAGTGTCAACACTTGTACCCATTTCCTAGAGGCTGGGTGAACCCCGGAAACCGCCCAGTTTTGAATACCGACCATGGGCTGCAGCGAGTCTGCAGCTGGATTTGAAAGCGAGCCTCTTATCGACTGCACTAACGCGACCCCCTTCGCTATTAGTATTGTCACGGATTTTGTAAATGATTTCACTACTTTTTATTTTTTAAATGCTGCTAATGCTATCAATGTTGCTGTTTTTCATACTCTGTTAGTGTTATCCCTTTTCCCCTCAAATATATGAATACTAAAAATATTATTTTTTTCTTTACATTTTGAATTTGTTCTTACAACTATTCGTATAACATGACTGGTATGGTGTAGTGTTACTATTCTCTGCTTCCTGTAAAGGCCCCAGTAACGTGCAGGTGTTGTGACTTTTCCGTGGTTGGTTTTTTTTGTGTGGCTTTTGTTTTTTACAGGATGAGGTAGCCAACCCCAAACCTACCCCAAACCTACCCTTACTTGCAGATCAAAAACAGATAGAAAAGGGAGCTAGAGAGTGAAGTTAAAACATAAAATAGGGAAGAATAGGACGACAGCATAAATTGGTTGAGGACGAATGTTTCATGGGTTGTAGAAGGCAAAACAAGAAGACTATTATTTTTTTCTGTTTTAGTTGTTTTTGCTGTATTTGTTGTGTTAAACTGCCTTTTTTCTTTATTTTAATGTTATCTTTACAGTTGTTTCTTTCTGTTACATTAGTGTGTCTCTACTATTGTGTTCCTTTATGTTGGGTTAGTTTCTTGTTTTTTATGATTATTTTTCTCTTTCTGTTATGTTACCGTTTTCTCCTTTCAGATGGATCAGAAAAATTGGATGACTTTTATGCTCTTGAAATTGATCCCTTAGTTACAGAATTGGCATCTGTTACAAAAAGTGAGTATTGTCTCCCCACTTAAATGTTTGAATGTTTATGCATGTATATGCTTTCTTATATGTGTGAATGTTTATGCCTCTCTCTCTCTTGGTCTTCTTTGGCTCTCTTTCCCTCCAGCTTTCCTGTGGTAACAGTGTACTCCAGTGTTTTCCCTGGAATTACTGACATACTAAAAATCATGTTAATTAAAGAGTCACAAATTAGATAGGTTGGCCATCTTACGAGAACACGTTCTTGTACCAACTGCCACAGAAAGCCACGCTGAAGAAGTATGCACACAGAGCATCGCAGAGAGAAGTTATTGTTTTGTATTTTATTATTTCTTTCTAAAGTCCAATAGTCCCATGATCTTTATATCATGTTGTTTCATAAAATTCACAAAGTCCATAGATGTTTAGTGGGGCCATTTTGAATGTCAAGCCAGATCTTATACCCTGAGTGTTACTACTACAAGTTTATGGTTATCTCGTCTTCTTATCTTGAGTATGAATTTGAACAACTAAATCCTTTAATTGCTTGCTAGAGGGATGAGGGGTATACTAAAGTTGGGATCCGATGTGCAGTGAAAATAATCTGTCAATTAACTAACTTATGCAGTGATTCCCAAACTGTGTGCCGCGGCGCCCCAGGGAGCCGTGGCCTCTTCACAGGGGCGCCGCGAAATATTCGAAGATACGCGAGTTATATTTTTTGAGATCTCTTACATACAAATAGTCATACTTTTACTTAGGGCGCCGTGGACAAATTGTAATTGAAAAAATTTGCCACGATTAAGAAAAGTTTGGGAAACACTGAACTAATGGCTTGCTGGGCCTCTCCTAGAATCATCTCTAACTGCACAATTTATCGAACAGTAACACTTCTTTTCCATTTTTGAAAACACAAAGGAAAGCACTTGTCTTGTTTATTGCAACTAAATTTTTGCCTCCCCCCCCTCCCCAACTTCTCAGAGAAAGACTGTGATCACATCCAGGAAGTGGCGGAGAAGTTGTACACCACTCTAGAGCGTCATGGCTGCTTCACAAAACAGTTTCATCATCGGTCTCAGATTCTGAAAGTTATATTTAAGCTACTGGATGTTGATGAACCGAGAGTGTTGCTGAAACTGTCCAGACTTATTCTTGCAGTAAGTTATATGTGTAGTGTGTCTGATCAATTTGTACATGCAGGATGTCTCGGCGGTGAAGTGGTCAAACCATTTATCTCGTGCTTTGAAAATCTTAGGTTTGTTTCACAGCTGCGTTGTATGGTTTTTGAGCGCAGTTTTACAGAGACCCTTGGGGATTGTCGCCACTTACGCTGTTCATGCTTTGTCCGACACTGTCAGCAGTCGGCTAGCCATTCTGCCGAAAAAGGTAAGCCATATGGGTAAAACCCAGTGCAATGAAGTCGATCCCTCTGAGTTAAAAAAAAAGAAATTTACATGCATATTTCTGTGTGGTTTTATTTTCTTCTGTGTTTGCCCTTAAAAGTGTAGTTGGCATGTTGTATTGTGGTTTACAGCTGGGCTACGATATGTGCACCTTTTGGCTAAACACATTTGGTTCCAGCAAACCCCTAATTAAACAGAACCTTATATCTCCCTCGACACCCACAGCGGTAAAAGAGGAAGTGAAGAAGAAGAAGAAGAAACCCCTAATTAGTTGTCTTTTACATCTTACATGGAGGAAAGTGAGCAGTGTCATGTCAAGGAGGCAAAGAACTCGGGTGTATTGTCATCCCCAGGGCAGGGTGGCTTCTGAGGAAGTAATCTTAGCTGCGATCAAGATGGGACGTGTGCAATCAGCATTCTCCCAGGTGACCTGGTCTTGAATGGGTACCAGATAATATCTTGGGAAGTAAAGGCAGCCGTCAAGATGTTGGTCACCTCAACCACCAAGTGCTGAATGTTCTATAAAAAATCAGTATGAGACAAGCATTGCATGTCTGATGTGCCACTGACGTAAAGGGGATCTCTTGTACAATTTGTATTAATGTTATATATTTTATTCCCTGTGTGGGTTCAGGGGCCCCATTTGGGGGGGGGGGGGAATAGACCCACTGCTCTCAACAAGCAAGTCATATATTGGATGTGTTTCCTTCGAAGTTGGAGTGCATCTACCTGAGAAATGAGGAACCAACAGTCTGCTTTGCTTCGCTGAGGTCAGCCCCTGCTTCATTTTCCCCAAACTGCACCAAATTATGAGTCAAGCATTATGACCGGCACACCACTGGCATAAAACAAAAGTATTTTTGACTGACTAACTTTAAATATTTTACAATGACAACTGTTGGTGTAGTTTTGTGGGATGACATTGTGTTTTACATGTATTCCCCAGTTTAAAGTGAGCAGCAACAATTTGCTAAATATCTGCAAACTTGTTTTCAAAGTCAGTCGCAATGATGCAAATGATCTGTATTTTCTTGAGGACAATATTCTAAGTAAGATTATGTTTGTTGGTTAGTCCATAATGATTTTTAATAAATCAGCAGAAAATGTGTATTAGTTTGGTATTTTAGTATGTTTGGGTATGAATGATTGCACTTGTATCTTTTTTGTGTTTCTGTATGTGTGGATGCAAAATTTCTTCTTCTTCTTTGCATTCGGTTTCGAATGCTCAGATCAGACCATCAGGTGGGTTGCCTCTATGAACTCGCAATAGCAGGTCCTTCATGATTTCCCATAGTTTGCTCTGCACACTTTACTCTTGAGGCCAGGTGTCTTTTTGAAGTTGTAGATAGAGTGGGCAGGTCTGCAGAATGTGCTGAGGTGTTTGTGGTCCTGTTTGACAGGCACACTGTGTTGACTGTACAATCTTTATTTTATGCATATGGTAGTTGAGCCTGCAGTGTCCTGTTCGTAGACGGAAAATTGTATGTTGCTTTCTGTTGAGTCTGCTGATGGGGTCTTGTGGATGTTTACAAATAGCTTTTAACAATGGTCCAACTTGTCAAAGATTGCATAAGCAGTGTATGGATAATAAGAACTAAACATCATAAGATTTAAGAAGGTTTAGAGAGAGTGAATGAAAGAGAACAAGTTACAGACAAAAGGGAAACACACTGTGTATGTTGACGATAAAATCAGTATGGAAGTTGAAGACAGAAAGAGAGGATTCTGTTTGTGTTGATAAAAATAGTGTGGGGGCTAGAGACAGAGGGAGAACATGCTATCTGATATGATAATAAGATAAACATGAGAGATGCAAAGTGAAAAGGTAGTGTCTTGTTTTATAAAATGGCATGGAAAGCTGTGAGCAATTGTCCATATAAAAATTATCAAAACCATATAATTTTAAGCGGCGTCCGTGGCTTAGGCGTTGCGAGTCCCACTCGTAACCCAGTGTACCACGATCGAAATCCACTGCTGGCTGCGTGGATTTTTATCATGGTACGGGGCGTCGCAGGTCGGTCAAGCCTAAAATGGGTACCAGGCTGGGCTGTCCTGGGAAAGTAAAGACAGCCGGCGTAATGCTGACCACATTACCCACCGAGTGCTGATGGTCTGTAAAAATATTGGCGCTCTTCCCATATGCCCGATATGCCTAAAGGCGTGGAAAGGGATCTTTACTTTTTTTTAAAAATATAATTTTAAAATGAAATCTATGTATATTATATTACTTTATTGTTACCTGCTCAAAAACTTGTTTATAGAAGAATAAAATGTTTCCCTTTACTTTCCACGATTGTTGTTTTTTCAAACTGATATAAATTTTGAAGATCAATACACAATGTTTTTGCCAGATTTGCTCCTGGAGACAGTCCACAGTACAGACCATGTTACATCATGTGAAGCCCTCATCTACTGCATTGGAACCATCAAATTCCTATCTGGCAATAGCGACATATTAAAACGTTTGGCCAAATTGGATTGTGTGAAAACTTTGGCAGCTCTCATTCATGCAATTAACAAAACAGTAAGTTTTCGAGATGCTTTTGACCTCCTCATTGTCACTATCATCAACAAACAGAAAGTTGGCATGCCAGTCTCCTATCAACAGAAGAAGCAAATAATCAAATCAATCAGAAAGCGACCAAAAACCAGAACAAGACGATTACCGTATTCAAGACGGACCAGAGCAAGTCATTATTCTACACCTTAGAATGGCACAATCAACTTCACAGCCACATGTACACAACATTTAAGGTTGGTGAATCTGGTGTGTGCACGTGTGAACTGGCACCTGAGACAACAGATCACATCATCCAAATACAACATATTAGGGCAAAACTTCTGGCCAAGAGGAACACCCGGTAAAAGCCAAACTACAGGTCACTGATTAAATTACAAAAGACAACAAAGTAATACTAGAGACAGCATTGCATAAATAAATGATCTGATGATCTGTTTCAAGGGAATGAAAAAAGAATAAGAAAACTTCTTCAGGGTCTGGTCCTTTCTGTTTTTGAATACGTGATGGCGATCATGACTCTCAGCCATAAGCAGATGGAAAGGATACAGAACGAGGCTATGCGCATTATAATTGGGTGTACAAGAGATACAGCTTGCGGGGGGATGCACTACCTTCTCAATTTTCCAACCATTGAAGACAGAATACAAATTTCCCGAGCGTGTGCCTACCTCACAGTCAAGGCGTAGACACAACATCCAAAGCATAGAGAGTTGTAAAGGAAGATTCTGGAGCTTTTGCCGTAACTACAAGTAGTCTGACTATGGAGGTCATGGCTATGACTAAAGCAGTAACATGGATAGAGACACAGGCTTCACTAGGACATGCTTTCTCAGTGACTTGATATGCTCAGGAAGATAGAGAAGGGCTGGGTCCGAAGGCAGTAGTTGGTGGCTCTACAGAATTCACGGCTGACAAGGATTCGTTTTATTTTCGTGCCAGGACATGTGGGGGTACAAGGAAACGAGCCAGCTGATAGGCTTGCAAGTAAGGCTACTGTGAAAGCCGGACAAGCCATGCACCAGGCTGATATACTGAATGCTCTAAGAGAGTTCAGACGTTTGCGTGAACCAACTGAGAACTGTGAACCAACTGAGAACTGTGAATCTGCAACCATGGTCAGACTGCAAGAGCAACATATTAAACTTGGTGCAGCAAAAAAAGAACACTACGCAGATAGCCAAAGAAGAATAGTAAACCAACACAGAACTACACGCAGGATTTACTGAGGAGGGGATCCGAGCAGTTATGAACTGAGTGGTTCGAATTGCAATGAGGATAATGTCGACTAACTAGCTAACTAAACATGTTGACTTAGGATGATGTTCGATAGATTTTGCGGCACCGAGCACACTGTGCTCGCAGTGATTCGATTCTGGTCTTCAATTATCTGAGAGGACAGAACCTCTTCAGCAGGAAACTACAAGCTGTCTAGAGAGAAAACTTGATAATAATTTCTTCCAGAAACAGAATGTGTTTTGTTGTTGTTGAGGAATCAACCTATTCTGTTAACTTAGTAACTCTGGCCATTTTACTTACCACCCAATGCTGCAGTTTTTTTTGCTAAAGTGATCTTCAAGTGTTAAGATATTTCTGTATGGCCACACACATTGTAAAATGATTTTTTTTTCTTGTGACATTGAGAATTGCTGTGGCAGAGCGAATAGACGCACGCCACAGAGTGGAAGGTTGTGGGTTTGTTCTCTGGCGGAGCCAGACTTTTTTCAAAAATGACCTTGGCTCTCAGGTCGACCCGCCCATGAGTGGGTACCTGATGCAGTCCTGGGAAGTAAAGGTGGCCAGTGTAATGCTGACCACATCACCCATCTTGTACAGATTGGTCCATTAAATATAGGTCTAGCCCTGTATGCCCTATACGCCTAAAGGCGTGGAAAAGGGTCATTAACTTTTTTAACTTTTTTTTTTACATTGAAATTTGAAATACATATAAGTTATTATGAAAATATGTCTGCTAACATCTATTTTAACTATTCTCTTAGAATCAAGATAATGGCAGACCGGTTGATCAGTATGGGAATATTCTTGTACAGGTAAGAAATGGTATTTCTGATACCATCGCCGTTTCCATGTAGGTTTCTTTTCCCATATTTTGTTAAATAGTTCTAGCACTTGTTGGATAGTCTCATCTGCGGCTCCATCTGTTCTGAGGCTCCATTTGAGGGGGAAAGAAAGATAAGATTTACTGTGCCTTAACAATATTGTCGTTAACGATAATTAATTAATAAGTTTGATGAAAATGGATGTGTTGGATGGAAGGGTGCCGATATTGCAGCCTAGCCATGAACCACAGTACAGTGTGTGGACCGCCATTTTATGGATGAATGCAAAAGAAGAAGAATGGGATATCACCAGCGTGTTAGGAATTATTTAAAGACTAAAGAAATATTGTTCTACAGGGGAAAGCTGAGATCTTCTGCTGTGTTTGCCCTTAAAGTGGCAGTTGTGTTATGGCTGCAGTATCAGTACCTTTTGGTCCAGCAGGTCCCATTTCTGCAGACCCCTTTTGAGATATGCTTTTTTAGGGCGAGGAGTTGGGATAGAGGGTCTATTCTTTTTCCCTACCCAAAATCTAATCCTGCAACCCATGTAAAGAGAGCTGAAACCTTACTAAAAAAGAAATAGTTTTTTCAAATGTTGATGCCCTGAATGAAAAATGCAAGCTGGTAACTTTCATTAGAAACAGTCTGCATAAACAGTTTTGAGAAGGGGTAAAGCTGATTACATTGTGACAGCAGTAAAGTTAGAAGGCAAGAGAGACAAGGGTACAAGTAAGAGACACATTGATGTCCTGACATAAAAGTAAAGAATTTTAGTTTATGAGTTAGACATCTGTGTTCGATAGTCAGTAATTGAGCTTTCAGTTTCACTGCAAATGGGCCACCCCATAATTGCTTCATTCCCTTATATATCATGCAAAATGTCTTTTACACAATCGCAGTTAAAAAAACTAGTGACAATTAGCCCTGGAACTGAAATAACAATAAGTTAATTATTCGTAACAAGAATTTAAAGTTTTTGTTTCTGAGATTTAGCTTTCTAAACAAAATACAAAGCTTGTTTATTTGCATTTAATTGAAGAAATTAAAAACTATTTGGTCATCAGTTAAATTTATCTTTCAGTTAACTGCAACTTTGAGAAATCTGGCAGACACCACTTCTGGCCGTGACAGGTTTCTGACCTACAATGTGATCAGTGGACTGGTTCAGTTAATGAATTCGTACCCTGGAGACAGCGACCTGATGCTGTATATTTCCAGAATTTTCAGGTTATTATTATTTTTAATTGCTTTTAAAATTATGTGTTTTATATTGGCCACTTAAGTATTTGCTGCTTGAGGGTTAGGGGGGGGGGGGGGGGGTTTACAAATTTTTTTTTTTTTGGGCATTGTAGCTATTCTACGTTACAATTATGTTTGGCGTCATGGCATTTAAAGACACCTATATCAGAAATGACTATAGTACCTTGACATATAGGCTGTGAGCAAACGCAAAAGACCAGTGCCACAGTGTAGGCACTTTAACTCTTTCAGTCCCAAGGGGTTTAGCTACGGATGCCCACAGGGTAGTAAAGAGAAGCATAAAATCAGTGTATCTTGTGTTTATTGGGCATTTAGGTAGGAACCTATGAATGTCATCCTTGTGACCTTCAGTGAGGGTCAGCTGCAGTGTTTATATGCACCCACTGCCATCTTGAAAGCCATGAGAACATAAACTTAAACGTTTTCACACCGTGAATACTAAAATAAAAGTGGATCATGAATTTCCGAAATAATCCTTTAAAAAAGAAAACTATTTCACACTGGTAACTAATAAATTTAAAAAAAAAACTTTTTTTTTGGGACATTTAAAAGTTTGTATTTTGAAATATATATCAAAATATATAAAGAGAGTAATCAGAGAGTACCAGAAGAGTCCTGCTGTGACCTGTCATGAGGTTTAGGAAAAATTTGGAGTCAACCTGGCTTTTAAAATGTTATTGGGTTCACAAGGAAACCGCTCAAAATGCTGTATTAGTTCATATCTTCACATCCAGATCTCCTAAACACTATGCAGACATACATAGAACCAGTGGCATTTAAATACGCTTTTCAAAAGCAGGTTACTGCAGAAATAGCGACATATCAGCATTTACAGGGATGTGTCACATCCGGAAGTGACTAGATTTATCCCTCTCATGGCAATAAGGTTCAGAAGACTTGACATTATTCCTTCAGTTATGTTTTAGTACTAGATTTGTTTCAGCATTGACTGCGTGTGCATAGTTCTGGTTACTGCGAGGGCTAATTGTTCGTTCACTAGTTTTCAGATGGGACATTTTGTGTGAGTTTTCACCGGCACAGGAAAGGAGCAATCATACGGTGAAGTCTGTAGCTGGACTACCAGCTACAGCCAGCAGGTCGTGATTCAGTACGACTGAATACGGGCTGGCTAAGATTAGGTGTATAGTTATTGGCCCACCACCAGGTTTATGTTCATTCAGCGGATCAACATCATAGCACACGTGTGTAACCCATAAGTGTTCCATTCTACTTCTAATTCATGCATGAGTCTGAAGAATCTCAGGGCAGTGCATGAACTCTGTCGCACCGGCGAGGATCCTCAAATACTTTGAGTAGATTTTAAACTCCAAATTTTCTTCCCGGGCCATGCCGTTAGGCTACTGTTGTTTTAATTTCCAACTGCCAAGGGTTTTTCATGTGCGAATCAATGCACAGGGGTGTCCGGTCCTACTACCCAGAGACCAGGGAAATTACAAAAAGTCCACGTGAAAAAATCCCATCCGTCACCGGGGTTTGAACCCGGGATCTCCAGCACTCAGGATGGACGCCATACCATCGAGACCACTCAGCTCCCTGGCTAAGGTTAGGTCTGAGTTAACCTATTATTGTCAGTAACTCACATGGTTAATCGACTTTTCTTATTTTGTTTTCAGTTTGGTTAATTACGCTGGCTAAATATTTTCCACTTCACCTTACCTTATTCCTTTCAGTAAAATTATCCTACCTGAATTTCTTTCTTCATTCTTAAATGATTAAATCTAACTATTCTGACTTTAATCTCTTCAACAAAATTATCTACCTTTTTTTTTTTTTTTATTGTATCTCTGGTTTTTACCTTATTTTTTTCAGTACAGTTACTTAATAAGATTAATTCTGCATCCATTTTTTTTTTTAGCAAAATATCGTTCAGGGCTTTTCTTTTCTGATATTTTCTAATTATTTTCAGTGAAATGGTTTCAGTAAAAATGATTGAATCTTTTGTAACTGTTTTTTCCCCTTATTAATTTCAGTAAAATAACTCTTCATGCTGATTGTTGTTCGGTATTAGCCAACCAGCCTGCATGCTACAGAGCATTTGTAAACCTGCTGAAGAAGCATTTATTTAAAGATGTGAGTATTTGTTGTGAAGAGTCACTTCTGGTACTCCCAGCTACACCCCAGTGAGGTGCTTGTTCTGTCTCCCACTTCTGGTACTCCCAGCTACACCCCAGTGAGGTGCTTATTCTGTCTCCCACTTCTGGTACTCCCAGTTACACCCCAGTGAGGTGCTTGTTCTGTCTCCCACTTCTGGTACTCCCAGCTACACCCCAGTGAGGTGCTTGTTCTGTCTGCCACTTCTGGTACTCCCAGCTACACCCCAGTGAGGGGCTTTTTCTGCCTCCCACTTCTGGTACTCCCAGCTACACCCCAGTGAGGTGCTTCTTCTGTCTCCCACTTCTGGTACTTCCAGCTACACCCCAGTGAGGTGCTTTTTCTGCCTCCCACTTCTGGTACTCCCAGCTACACCCCAGTGAGGTGCTTCTTCTGTCTCCCACTTCTGGTACTTCCAGCTACACCCCAGTGAGGTGCTTGTTCTGTCTCCCACTTCTGGTACTCCCAGCTACACCCCAGTGAGGTGCTTTTTCTGTCTCCCACTTCTGGTACTCCCAGCTACACCCCAGTCTGCTATATGTTTAGACGTGAACTGTAGTATAAATGAATACAATAAGATAAGTTTGGAGGCAGTAGAGATGTGTTTTTTCGGATGAGTATTACGAATGTACAACAGTTGTATACATATCGAACCATAATACTGTGTCTAGAGTACAGGAATACAGAACTGGGGTTGGTTCTGCAACGTCCTGAAGTGGATACCCAACTTAATTTTTTTAAATTCTTTTGACTCTGTGGGTTCCAGTGCAAAGACACTAGTTTAATGCTGTCACATGTTTTCTCACTGAGTGTCTTATCCAAAATCAGCAATTTTCTTCACCTCTTGATTCACTGAAATTTGTTTAGTTCAGTCATACCATTGAATTTCCTTTATTCTATGCAGACACCATTTAATGAATGTTCGTAAAAAAGACTATCCCCCACCCCCCCAAAAAAAACCATCACAACTGCCTGTTAACCAAATTTTTTGGGCAATGTAGACAGGGGGGTTGTTGGCCTGTGGATTTAGCGCCACATAGCTAGTACTGTGGCCATTGACTGTGTAGGTTAGGATGTTTATTTTCCCCCTTGCATGAGAGCCGGACGTTTTTACCACTTGGCCAGTAGTTTATTAATAATTATTGTAGCTACTCTCCATGTTACAGTTTTATGCAGCATCACTGGTTTGATCTTAGAGCTAAATATTAAGATTTGTCTTAATTTTTTTTTCAGGATTTGATTGTCCGTTTGTGTTTTGTCCTGGGAAATCTCACCATCAAGAATGACAGTGCTCGATTGAAGCTGTTCCAAGAACCTGACTGTGTGGAGACCTTACTTCTCATCCTCAGAACATACCTAGAGCTTGATCAGCAGGTTTGCAGATTTGTATTCAATAAAATAGTCAAAAGTAAAAGAACCCTTTTCACCCCTTAGGTACATCAGGCATTTTTTTTCCTAGACCTGTTTTTTTAATAAAGCTTCTTCTTCTTCTTCTTTCATTCACTTGAAATAAATTATCTATATCTGCAGTGTTGTCTCTATTATGAACTTCACTGTCTTTTGTAATTCACTCAGTGACCCAGACAGGCTGGATGTTGTGAGGGCCCTTAGGGAGCGAGTAAACAGTGCCGAGGAACAGACAGATCATTACGGTCTGAGGAGAATGGCACTGCGAGGAATTTCAAGGGGATCTGGCCAACGCTCGACACTCAGGGGAAAGGCGAGACATGTATACAATCAGTCATTTACTGGTACTATCAGAATTTTAACTCTTTGCTTGGTGCTGAAGATGGGGACCGAGCACTTATGAGGTCTCACGAGTTATCGTCCCTAAGTCGATCTTTCCTCATTACACCTAGCATAGTACGTAAACATTTCATTTCTGTCGTCACAATGGCTAATAATAATATTGTTTATTTATTTTTATAAAATGGCCTTGAAAATGTAAAGACCCAACACTTAACCTCTGAGTGGCAGTATAAACTGTGCGACAACATTCATCATTTTTAAAATACCCCAAATTTCAGCATACAAGTTGACCTGGCATACAAATCGACCTCAAGATTTTAACTCAAAATTCTGAGTCAGATTTATATCTGACTAACTCAGCTAACAACATGGAGACGAACGATGGAAAGTGACCTGAGTGCGGCATCTTTGACATGGAAAACTGCACTGAAGATTGCACAGGACAGGAAAGCATGGAAAGTCCTCTCTGAAGCCTCATGTGCCACTAGGCATAACAAGAACTGATGATGATGAACTCAGCTTATAAAAGTGAAGGTGCCTTTACACAATAGTGGCACATCGGGCGTGTCAGGCTAGACTCATATTTTTATAGACCGCTGGGCCCTCAACTGGTGATGTGGCCAGCATCATGCCACCTGCCTTTACTTTTCAGGACTTTACCTGGTACCCTGTTAAGGATGGGTCGTCTTGGGAGCCAAGGTTATATTTAAAGAAGAAAAATTCAAGCACCATGTGGATTTGTTAACAAGGCAGCTCCTGGGACATATTTTATACTTGCCATATAATTCAACCCTAGTTTCAGAATGACCTTTTTAGGTTTGAAAATCCTACTTATATGCTGCAGTTTACAGTAATTAACTCTATCTTGTCTGTTGTGCTTAGTCTTAGTCGAGGTTTCAACATGACTGCAGTCGGGTTTCCCCATACTTGCTCCGTTCCTGTGCCAGTGAAAAATCAAGTAATATGTCCCTCACTGTCGCATTTGAAAAACTGGTGAACAGTTAGTCCCGACACAATCCAGAAATATGTACATGCAGTAAATGTATATGACAGTTGCTAGAGGCCCCAATGCCAGCAGTCGCCACCAGAAATGCAGTTTGTCATTGATGGAAGTAGTCGGATACAATAAGTTTGGCTATACACACGTATAATTATTACAGGGAATAACCACATCAGTACGAGGCACCGAAGAAGTCACTAACTCTGAAGAAAAGGATAAAGAGCTAGAACCAAACAAAGTTGAAGATGTCTTAATCAAGGTGACTGTTGTGCATGTTTTAAATGTCTTCAATGTTATCATTTCAAAATGTTTCCCCATGTGGGTTACGGCACCCCGATTGTGGGGAAAACAAGAATAAACCCACAACATCGCAAACAAGCATGTAGTATGAGTTGACTAATTGGGAGCTTCCTTTGAAGTCAGAATGCATCTACCTGAGCAGCAAGGAACAACCAGCTGCACACAGATAAGCCAGTAAAATGGATGAACACACAAAATTCAGGCCCTGACACAAAGCCAAAGTCCAAATGGACGAACAACCAGGACTTTCCACAGGGGCTCACAGACGGTGAACAAAGAAGAAGATTTCAACATTTTCATTTTTTTTCCCCTCGTTTGTATGCCTTTTCTCTCTCTCTCTTTCTCTGCAGTTAATATCTTTATTAGTGAGTGTCTGGCATCATGTCAGCATTGTGAACGAGCTTCTTAATGCCGGGGTGCTGGGTTTGATCCCAACTGTGGGCCTTGCGTTGGTTTCGACAGTGGTATTGAGAGGCTGACCGCCCAGAAAGCAATGGCAAACTACTGGATGTAAATTTGCCTAGAAAAACCACAACAGCCAAAAAATGCTGAGGTTGGTTCTGCGACGTCCTGTAAAGGATACACAATTAACTGGCATCATGAGGGCTAATAAATTATAAGGGTTAGGGCCAGATAACAAAGAGACAAGAACTGAGTACACGTAAGAGTGGAATAGGAGTAGATGTTAAGATAAACCAGAAGAATGTGGAAAGATAAAATACAAATAGACCTACAAACACTTGGAAATAAGTCTTCCATTGATACATTTATCTGATATCTGCTTTTTTTTAAAAAACTAAATCACTTATAATGTGTCTGTATAGCTTCTTCATCTTTTCAGGATGATTTCCATAGAACTCTCATTTAAAAAAAAAATAAGATAAGGGAAGAGTACAGAGTATGATGGAGCAAACTGGAGAACAGAGTGGGTGTACAAGAATCTTTGTAGTCAAATCCTTGGCTGCTAGATACACAAGCCATGCATTTTAGACAATTTTATCTTGGAACAAAAGAAGATTCTGAATGCATGCTAGTCTTTTTCTGCATTTGTCCTGATAAGAGTTATTGGTACGTTGTTAAAGTTTAAAGTTGAAAGGATCGACTTTCTGGCACCGTATTTTTATCCCATATGGCTCCGTTGGTTTGTTAGTAAAATTCTATTAACTGTCCTTTAACTCAGTATCCTTTATTTTACTAGCATTCTCTGATAAATATGGAAGGTTGCAACATAGTAGGCATATGTTCATTGCAGATATGAGGAGCTTTAGGTATGCCTGGAAGCTGTAGTAGCGTAGTGGCCAGACGCTCGCCCGCTGGCCTGAAGGTTTTGGGTTGAACTCTGCAATTGAGCGCTGGTTTTTTTGTTGTTGTTTTTTTTTTTGGGTTGTTTTAGGCTTTTCAGGTTGGCATTAAATGAATGAATCGAGAATTGACATCACTGCACTCGGGTCGGGACATTCCCACACGTGCTCCATCCGCTTCTTCAGTAGCCAATGAATAGTCGACATGCTAATAGTACCAGTTGCAAATTGATTAAACGTCTTTTTGTGTTTCTGCCTATGATTGGATATTTTTCAGAACCTCTACTCACACCCTCCCCCCCCCCCCCCCCCCTAATTAGTCTTTCATTATAAGGTTTCTCTGCACATTCCATTGTGCTGTCCCTTTGATCCCAGAGGGCCTTCACTACGTCCACTTTATTGTAAAGTAGCTCACCGCTCAGAGGAGCAACAGCAGCTAATCTATCAACCTGCTCGTAACCTGACACAGATTGACCTTGGCTCAACCCAGCCTTGAAAAATCGGCACCTAATGATGTCCTGGAAGAGCAAAGGTGGCCAACCTGATGTTGACCCCGTCATCCGCACGTACTGATTGATCTGTAAAAATATGAATCTTGCATCCTATGCCCAGTACGTGACTGGTATAAAAAGTATCCTTTATTTTACCTTACTCATATGTGTCCAGTTTCGCTTTATCCTGTTAACAAGATAAAGTATAGACGTATGGCCAACTCCTTGTATTGGTAATGTTATGTCATCAATTCATTTGTAATAAATGTGGTATTTTTGTCTTTGGTTAGGTGATGAGAGTGTTGGCCAACCTGTCCATCAATGAGGACGTGGGGCAAGCAGTTGCATCCAAGCCTGACATTGCTAACTTATTACTTAGTATTATTGGTACGTGGTGTTTGGATGTTTTTGGGTATGTGATGCACATAAATAAACAGTCGAGGGAACCCCAGAGGCCATATAAACAGTATGTAATAAAGAAATAGACGTGTCATGAACAGCACTTATAGAAAGAAGAATAAATATAGGAAGACACTAGACAAACAGGTCAAGTAACAAATGCAAACACACCATACGATGATGCTGTCTTTAATGCATAACAAGTATTTAAAGAAGTGAATTGATTGGTTATTTCCTAGGTGAACTGTGCAATGTACAGATATTAACAGACAGGGAATCCTTGAAACCATAGAAACATTATATATAACAAACAATTCAACATGTAATGATAGAAAGAAATAGATAGGAGAACACACTAGACAACATAACAAAATCGAAAGCTGTAGTTACCATGCCAGGAATGTAACTTAGTTACCATGCCAGGAATTGAACGTAGTTACTAAGCCTGGAATTGAACCTGTAACCTCCATCTGATGTTGGCATTGATGTTGAACACTGTTTGTGTTGTTGTTGTTGTTTTTTTAAAACCAATGCTTAGTTAATATAAATTTCTAAGACCAGTAATACAACAACCTGTTTACCAAATACTATTTTATAACTTAGGGCTGTCTTACATAAAAATGAGTACCAAGATATGACCTGGAAAGTAATCGATCTAGCACCGTCAGTCAGGTGCCATCTCCACAATGAAGGTTGGCTGCAGTGAATCTCCACATTATGTCTTTCCTGTGTATGTACACTCTCTCACACTGCTGTTTGTCCATCTCTTAATGTAATCCTGCCATATGTATCACTGTCTAACTCTTGCTGTTTAGCACCATATTCACAGTTAAAGTTGGTGAACACAATTCCATCCATGATCTTAAAAGGAGTGCACAGAATGAAGGACTAGACTGGTCCCTATCCAAAGAAGGAGTGAACATTGATAATGAGTGCAAAGGTGGCTGATTAGTCCAATATGAGACTGGAAAGTTCTTGAGCAGTGCGGACAACAATGGAAGTCGCTGTACGTGTGGGATTAGTGATACGGTTCTTTCTAGTCTGCCTCTGTTTCTCTGCCTGTACAACCTTCCTATGTAGCGTGTATTGGCACAACAAGAGGAGGCTGAAGATGAAGAGTGTTATAAAGATGGGGCATGAATTATGTTTCAGATCCACATGGATTTATACCTAATAATATGGTATATCCATGAGTGTGGAGTTATGTGAAATCCATTGCTCAATGTTTTGATGCTTTGTAAAGAAACCAGTGAAGAAATTTGTTTATTTTACAGATCAGAAAGATATTAATGATCATGAAGAGCTGGTGATCAATGGTGTTGTGGCCATTAACAACTTGTCCTACTACATCATGCAGGACTCTTCTCAGATGCAGTGTCAGCAGAATATGGCTCAGTGTAAGTATCTTACCACTGTCATCTCATTGCATTTCTAGGTACAACGCAGGAAAGTCACCCCATCTCGTTGACTGTGAGATTTTGCAGAGGATTTCCTAGGTACTACTATAGTCTATGGGTGTCATGTAGTCCTCATTTTGAACATTTTAAGCACATCCATCACCTATGAGCGTAAAAATACAAAAACATCAATGATTCTATACTCATGAACTGTCACACCTTCTGCGCTTCCCCCTGCAGTAGTTCTTCCGAGCATGCAGGCGCCTTGGGCACCTGAGACCTACTCACAACAATAACACATTCTAGAAACAACAGTTGTTCACAGAAAAGAGAGTTGCGAAAAAGAAAGTTGTGCACTTTCATCTGGGAGACAGTGTGTCGACTGTATTGAATGAAACCAAGCCACTTTTCAGCAAGCTGTGTATAGACGAGGAAGGAAGACATCTCATAACACCCCTAGAACATAGGACAGCCCGTGGGAACTGCTTGAAATCTTGTGGCCAATTAGATGGGGGCGACTTTCATGAGTAGTACCCATTTCTGTTTTATTTTTCTGTATATTTGATCATTGCCTCAGAAACATGGCCGCCTCCCCAGAGACCCCCGAACCCACACAGGGAAATTAATCTCCAGCATGCTTACCTCTCACCCTGGATGTTCATCCTGCTTTTCATCCATCTCTTTATGTTAACTACCTACTTGTTTTTACTCTCTGCTTCTCACTTACTTGCTTTTGACCTTTCACTCCAAACCTTTGCCTTAATACTTTCCAGTATGGTTTGTATGAGTTTTTTGTTTGTTAACCCTGCTCTGAGAAGACTAAATCTAGTCACTTTCGGTTGTGACACAGTCTCATAAATGCCGATATATTGCCATGATTTGTTTTGGAAGAGCGTAGTTAAACCCCAGTGTTTAATAGGTCAGGATATGAATTTAGTAACTACAAATAGCTTGGGGGGGGGGGGGGGGGGGGGGGGGGGGGGGGGGGGGGGGGGTTGGGAGGGGCGGGGGGGTTCCTTATAGCCAGGTTAAGTCCGGTTTTCCTGTACGCCTCAGTGATAGTGGTCACTGGGTCATGGCATGAGCCACCCAATACATATTGGTTTTTTCTTCAGGCTCTGGGGAATGTATTTCATTTAATGCTTCACTGTGTTTATTGATTACCCCTTTATATATCTTTATATTGGGGGGGTTAAATGTAGATAAATATTTTAAAATATTATTAGTTACAGTATAATATGCTCGTTTTTAAAGCAATTTTTTTTCTAGGAATTCCTGTAGGTTCATGGTCCATTTTCTTTTGTGTTCAAATTCAATATGGCCATAGTATATGCAAAATAATTGTCTATCAGAGTGTTCAGTGGCAAACTACAGGACGTAAATTTGCCTCCAAAAACCACAACAGCCAAAAAAATGCTGGGTTTGGTTCTGCAATGTCCTGTACAGGATGCGCAACTAATTTATTTTAGCAAATTGTTCATGCACTTTTGCCTTACAGTTCAATATATTAACAGAAAATGTTCTCCTTTAACAGCTCTACTAAAATTGATCATGAACAACAATGTGGAAGGAATTCTAGAGGCTGCCAGGGTGTTTGGGAATCTGACAAGACATAAGCAAATCCGAGACTTCCTGTCACAGAACAAGGGTAAACTTTTTCTGGCTTTTGTAAAAACTAAAAAGATAAACCTGAAATTCCACCTGAACCAACCACTTTGGGCAGAGGGGTGCACTGGGGAGAATACTGCCTTATGCCAGGAAGAGAAAAAGCAAACTGAAAACTTAATGTAATGGCAGAACAGACCACGCCCTTAGCCTTGGTTGCTTTAAGAAAAGGGACATGACAAAAAAGCTCTGACAAGTGGGCAGAGCACAGCTCTTGACCTGGCACCTTCTGCAGCATGCTTTATTTTAAACGTATTAGAATTACCTTTTCTTTGGAATAAACAAGGCTGACTGAGGAGGAATTGTGCTTTATTCAGTGGCAACACGTGATCTTTACAGTATTGCCCAGGCTTTGTGCTATGGAGAGCAGATTGCTCTTAATGCGAACTGGTATTGCTAGTCACACTCGCCATCACTGTGGGCTGTAAATCCCATGCCTGCTTATAGCTTCCAGTGCAATATGGTATATAGGCATACCAACTGTTTTAGTTTTGGCAAGTTATTTGCTTCTAGACACGGTTGACTGTTACACTTCTCCCCATATATAGACTGAATTTATTTAGTTCCATCGCCCAGCTACTGAGTTAATGGAAGGCGTGACACTGTCAGCTGTGGATTTCACTTGGAGTGCATTTTGACTATGCCCAATATGGTTTATGTTGTGAAATGGAAATTTTAATAAATGGGGGATTGGCCTGCCACAGAATTGTTTGGGAATCTGACAAGACATAAGCAAATCCGAGACTTCCTGTCACAGAACATGGGTAAACATTTTCTGGCTTCCTTTTTAGATAGATTATGTTCAAGTGCCATTTGTTGTAATTACTTTCATCTATGATGGACTGTTTGTATTGGCACTTCTGATGGCTGCTTAAGCTTTAAATGCATGTGTATGCTTTTGGCTTTGCCAAAACTGCAGTCTGTTTAAATTTTATCTCAAGGGACAGCGATGGGCTTTCTGTGTTGTTCTCACTGCCCAGGAACAGAGCAATTATGGGATGATCCATATGCAATTAAGTTTGAATGTGTTTAACTGATAAGATTAGAAGACTATCTGGAATGTAGGAAAGTTGCTGCCAGGTGTAGTTTTAGGATATACTAATTTCGGACTTTAGATTTGACATTGTTGTTATTTTCAGTTTTTTATTTTTTTTTATTGTGGTCATGAGTTAGCTAACTATTTCTCTTCTTCTTTTTCTTTTTCTTCTTCTTCTTGGTTCACCAGCTGTAAACTTCAGTAGAAAGTTCTGGTTTTTATCCACTTCTGGGCTTTATTCTTCTTCTAGAGTTTTACGTGCATGTCCAGTTTATAAATCTAGCTTACTTGAGCACCATGTGGAGAAGCTAAGTGAAAATAAACTAACACAGAACCAGTATTAGTTTCTAAATTCTGCGGAATGTACTGAAAAGGGGATCAAAGCAGTTGTGGACAGGATTATTTTGTTTATGCAGGGAAGGGGTGGTCAGTCGACTAACTAAGCTAAAAAATGTCAGTATCATCATCATTATGTGCCACATTAGGTGTGTTCTTCATATTTTGCCATCTCATATGATCAGCGGAATTGGAAAACAAGTCATTGTTCTTCGTCTCACCCCATCCAAATTGCTTCGCCATGCAGATATTTATCTCTGTGCCTCCCCACATAGGTTCCAGGGCCCCATTTTGAGGAAAAAAGAATACTGCACCCTCCCCCCCCCATCCCCAATCCCCAAACAAGTATGTTGTAAAAGGCAACTACTAATAAGGAGTATCCTTGAAAGGTGAAGTGCATCTGCCTGAGAGTTGTCCCCTTGCTCTTCTGTCAATCTTGCCAGTCTTGACTAAGTTTTTAAAAAGAGACAGCTTCTAAAACTTGCCTGTGTTGTGTTTTCAGTGGATGCAATGATGGTGACACTGCTGGACTCTGGGAGCAGGGAGCTGGTGTATATCGCATGTGGTGTTCTGATCAACTTTATGCAGGATGAGGAAAAAAGACCGTTGCTGAAGAAGGAAGGAGGGATTAAAAAGTGAGCATATTGGTTATTATTTAAAGCCACACTTAATAACCAAATTCGTAATTTGTATAAGTTACCACTGATTAATGACTGGCGTTATGAGGGCTAATGGACTGCAAATGCTGGGGCATACAGAGATTATTGCAGATAAAAGAGAGAGGAAAAAACTGTGTGCACAGAAGAGTTGAAAAGAAGTAGACCACATGGCAGACCAAGAAGATGGTGTAGAGATAATATATGAGAAGGAGAAAACTGGAGTACTTTGTGATGGTGGGAAAGATGAAGGGGGAAAATGGTAGAGGGGGGACAGAGGGAGAAAATGCTGGACAGTTTGACATCATGATATGGAAGATCACATGTGTAAGAATTGATTTAAAGTACACTTGACAGAAGGTCATGGATAGACATGACTACCAACCCCACACGGCATGGACTAGAAGAAGACAGAAGGTCATGGATAGACATGACTACCAACCCCACACGACATGGACTAGAAGAAGACAGAAGGTCATGGATAGACATGACTACCAACCCCACACGACATGGACTAGAAGAAGACAGGAGACAGAAGGTCATGGATAGACATGACTACCAACCCCACACGACATGGACTAGAAGAAGACAGAAGGTCATGGATAGACATGACTATCAACCCCACACGACATGGACTAGAAGAAGACAGGAGACAGAAGGTTATGGATAGACATGACTACCAACCCCACACGACATGGACTAGAAGAAGACAGAAGGTCATGGATAGACATGACTATCAACCCCACACGACATGGACTAGAAGAAGACAGGAGACAGAAGGTCATGGATAGACATGACTACCAACCCCACACGACATGGACTAGAAGAAGACAGAAGGTCATGGATAGACATGACTACCAACCCCACACGACATGGACTAGAAGAAGACAGGAGACAGAAGGTCATGGATAGACATGACTACCAACCCCACACGACATGGACTAGAAGAAGACAGAAGGTCATGGATAGACATGACTATCAACCCCACACGACATGGACTAGAAGAAGACAGGAGACAGAAGGTCATGGATAGACATGACTACCAACCCCACACGACATGGACTAGAAGAAGACAGGAGACAGAAGGTCATGGATAGACATGACTACCAACCCCACACGACATGGACTAGAAGAAGACAGGAGACAGAAGGTCATGGATAGACATGACTACCAACCCCACACGGCATGGACTAGAAGAAGACAGGAGACAGAAGGTTATGGATAGACATGACTACCAACCCCACACGGCATGGACTAGAAGAAGACAGGAGACAAAAGGTCATGGATAGACATGACTACCAACCCCACACGACATGGACTAGAATAAGACAGGAGACAGAAGGTTATGGATAGACATGACTACCAACCCCACACGACATGGACTAGAAGAAGACAGGAGACAGAAGGTCATGGATAGACATGACTACCAACCCCACACGACATGGACTAGAAGAAGACAGGAGACAGAAGGTTATGGATAGACATGACTACCAACCCCACACGACATGGACTAGAAGAAGACAGGAGACAGAAGGTCATGGATAGACATGACTATCAACCCCACACGACATGGACTAGAAGAAGACAGGAGACAAAAGGTCATGGATAGACATGACTACCAACCCCACACGACATGGACTAGAAGAAGACAGGAGACAGAAGGTCATGGATAGACATGACTACCAACCCCACACGACATGGACTAGAAGAAGACAGGAGACAGAAGGTCATGGATAGACATGACTACCAACCCCATACGACATGGACTAGAAGAAGACAGGAGACAGAAGGTTATGGATAGACATGACTACCAACCCCACACGACATGGACTAGAAGAAGACAGGAGACAGAAGGTCATGGATAGACATGACTATCAACCCCACACGACATGGACTAGAAGAAGACAGGAGACAGAAGCTTATGGATAGACATGACTATCAACCACACACGACATGGACTAGAAGAAGACAGGAGACAGAAGCTTATGGATAGACATGACTACAACCCCACACGACATGGACTAGAAGAAGACAGGAGACAGAAGGTCGTGGATAGACATGACTACAACCCCACACGACATGGACTAGAAGAAGACATGAGACAGAAGGTCATGGATAGACATGACTACAACCCCACACGACATGGACTAGAAGAAGACAGGAGACAGAAGGTCGTGGATAGACATGACTACCAACCCCACACGACATGGACTAGAAGAAGACAGGAGACAGAAGGTCATGGATAGACATGACTACAACCCCACACGACATGGACTAGAAGAAGACAGGAGACAGAAGGTCGTGGATAGACATGACTACCAACCCCACACGACATGGACTAGAAGAAGACAGAAGGTCATGGATAGACATGACTACCAACCCCACACGACATGGACTAGAAGAAGACAGGAGACAGAAGGTCATGGATAGACATGACTACCAACCCCACACGACATGGACTAGAAGAAGACAGGAGACAGAAGGTCATGGATAGACATGACTACAACCCCACACGACATGGACTAGAAGAAGACAGGAGACAGAAGGTCGTGGATAGACATGACTACCAACCCCACACGACATGGACTAGAAGAAGACAGAAGGTCATGGATAGACATGACTACCAACCCCACACGACATGGACTAGAAGAAGACAGGAGACAGAAGGTCATGGATAGACATGACTACCAACCCCATACGGCATGGACTAGAAGAAGACAGGAGACAGAAGGTCATGGATAGACATGACTATCAACCCCACACGAGACATGAACTAGAAGAAGACAGGAGACAGAAGGTCATGGATAGACATGACTACCAACCCCACACGACATGGACTAGAAGAAGACAGGAGACAGAAGGTCATGGATAGACATGACTACCAACCCCACACGACATGGACTAGAAGAAGACACTAGACAGAAGGTCGTGGATAGACATGACTACCAACCCCACACGACATGGACTAGAAGAAGACAGGAGACAGAAGGTCATGGATAGACATAACTACCAACCCCACACGACATGGACTAGAAGAAGACAGGAGACAGAAGGTCATGGATAGACATGACTACCAACCCCATACAGCATGGACTAGAAGAAGACAGGAGACAGAAGGTCATGGATAGACATGACTACCAACCCCACACGACATGGACTAGAAGAAGACACTAGACAGAAGGTCGTGGATAGACATGACTACCAACCCCACACGACATGGACTAGAAGAAGACAGGAGACAGAAGGTCATGGATAGACATGACTATCAACCCCACACAACATGGACAAGAAGAAGACAGGAGACAGAAGGTCATGGATAGACATGACTACCAACCCCATACGGCATGGACTAGAAGAAGACAGGAGACAGAAGGTCATGGATAGACATGACTATCAACCCCACACGAGACATGAACTAGAAGAAGACAGGAGACAGAAGGTCATGGATAGACATGACTACCAACCCCACACGACATGGACTAGAAGAAGACAGGAGACAGAAGGTCATGGATAGACATGACTACCAACCCCACACGACATGGACTAGAAGAAGACAGGAGACAGAAGGTCGTGGATAGACATGACTACCAACCCCACACGACATGGACTAGAAGAAGACAGGAGACAGAAGGTCATGGATAGACATAACTACCAACCCCACACGACATGGACTAGAAGAAGACAGGAGACAGAAGGTCGTGGATAGACATGACTACCAACCCCATACGACATGGACTAGAAGAAGACATGAGACAGAAGGTCATGGATAGACATGACTACCAACCCCACACGACATGGACTAGAAGAAGATGTCTGCATTAACCAACCTTATGGGCTTGTAATGCTGCAGAAGAAGGTCAGATCATTGATACTGTATGATCTTACAAGGCAAAAGGCTATTGACAAGCATGATGAGCAATGCCACATGAAGCCCCAGATTACCCATTAAGCACACTAAGCACATGCTTAGAGCATCACAAAGGGAGGGGGTACCACATAAATTTTCAATAGCCTTACAGCTGAGCATTTTCTTTCTCCTTTGAAGTAAATTTTTTTAAATCCCATAAAAAGAAGAGTGCAATCAGGCAATCTGGATGCCTTATCTCTGTCAAGTATAGAAGCAATGTGTTGCATAAATTAGTCTGAGGACCTTTTGTGCCCTAAGCACAATAGATTTTGGTTGCGCTCCCTGCCCCCAGCACTTAACCCTGTGGATTCCAGGGCCCCGTTGTGGGGACCCACTGCCTCTCAGAACAAGTATGTCGTAAGAGTCGGCTAACTTGGGGTTTCCTTCTGAGTCAGAATGTGTCGGCCTGAGAGGGAAGGAACCAACAGTCTGCATATAAATAACCCAGATCTGCTTGCAACACTCAAGTTCTGGAACAAGACTAAAGTCCACAGATGAACAAACAACCAGAACTTTCTACTGGAGTTTACAGAATAATAATAATAAGAAGAATATGATCATCATGTGTTACTTACTATATTTACATTGTATTGTATTTTGAAAATATGTTTTAAAATATTAGTTTGTAGGACCCTTGACCAGATTAATTTACTTTCCATTATTTTCATTTCCTGGAACTCAACAGATTTTTAATTTGAATGCGGTCTCGGCAGGGATTTTGTTTTAATTCCGAAGTACCACTGTATTTATTTGTTATAGAACTTTTTCTATATAGCTATTTATTTGTATAGCAACGCATCATATATAGCTAACATCTTGCTTTCATTGTTAAAGATACCCCTATTATATGCAGTTTTTGTGTCAAATTGTAGCTCATTTATATTGCTTGTTTATTCTGTTAGACTTATTGATGTGTTGCGAGACTTTGGCCGAGAAGACTGGCAACTGAGTGGAAGTGTTTGCAAAGTGCTGGTCAATTACAGCTGCCGAATGCACTCTAGTGAAGCCACATTTGGACAGGTGGAGGTGGCAGAGCTGTCCGAATTGCTTGCTGAGTACTTAGGTATAGTTTATCTGTGTGTAGGTAAAGTTTATCTAAGTCTAGGTAGGGTTTTTCTGTCTTAGGTGTAGTTTATCTGTGTATGAGTATAGTTTATCTGTGTATGAGTATAGTTTATCTGTGTGTAGGTAAAGTTTATCTGTGTGTATGTAAAGTTTATCTGTGTCTAGGTAGGGTTTATCTGTCTTAGGTGTAGTTTATCTGTGTATGAGTATAGTTTATCTGTATCTTAGGTTATCATTTCTATATATTAATGCACTTTTTATTCTTGACATTTGTTCTCAGTTTAGTTTGGTGCAAAAATACAAAATGATATGAGTTTTTTTTTTTTTTGTCAGATAGTTGTGAAGCTATATTATTTTTAGTAGACACTAAATATCATAGTATTTTGGAAGGTGCAAGAGTTAACAGGTTTGGTAGTCAGTGGCTTAAGGTGTAACTGATCCCATAGCACACTGATTGCACATGTCATCACACTGATTGCGCTTGTAATCACACTGATTGCACATGTCATCACTCTGAGTGCACATCACCACACTGGATGCACATGTCATCATGCTGATTGTACATGTCATCACACTGATTGCACATGTCATCACGCTGATTGCTCATGTCATCACACTGATTGCACATGTCATCACGCTGATTGCTCATGTCATCACACTGGTTGCACATGTCATTATGCTGATTGTACATGTCATCACACTGATTGCACATGTCATCACGCTGATTGCACATGTCATCACGCTGATTGCTCATGTCATCACGCTGATTGCTCATGTCATCACGCTGATTGCTCATGTCACCACACTGATTTCACATGTTACCACACTGATTGCACATGTCATCACGCTGATTGCATATGTCATCATGCTGATTGTTCATGTCACCACACTGATTGCACATGTCATCACGCTGATTGCTCATGTCATCATGCTGATTGCTCATGTCATCACGCTGATTGCTCATGTCATCACGCTGATTGCTCATGTCACCACACTGATTTCACATGTCACCACACTGATTGCACATGTCATCACGCTGATTGCATATGTCATCATGCTGATTGTTCATGTCACCACACTGATTGCTCATGTCACCACACTGATTTCACATGTCACCACACTGATTGCACATGTCATCACACTGATTGCAGATGTTATTCTCCCTCTCATATGTCCATTCTTGCCAGATCCGCCCCTCATTCTTAATTTCTTCCTCCTTACACATGTTATTTCATCTAACCTTGTGCTTTCTATCAATGTTCATTTATAAATGGTATTCAGAATGTCTCCTTGTCATTTCTTGCTAGATCCCCTCCCAGTTCCTAATTTCTTCCTTCGTACACATGTTATTTCATCTAACCTCTTGCCTTCTATCAGCTTCTGTTTATAAATGGTATTCAGAATGTCTCTTGTGTCATTTCTTGCTAGATCTACTCCCAGTTCCTAATTTCTTCATTCGTACACATGTTATTTCATCTAACCTCTTGCCTTCTATCAGCTTCTGTTTATAAATGGTATTCAGAATATCTCCTGTGTCATTTATTGCTAGATCCGCTCCTAATTTCTTCCTTCTGACACATATTATTTGTGTTATTTCATAAAACCTCATGCCTTATATCAGCATTCGTTTATAAATGGTATTCAGAATATCTTCTATGTCCAGTGTGAGGCTTCCCATTGCTGTTACTTATATAGCCAGAAAATCTACTCTTTCATGTTTTCAGACCATTTGCACACATGCTTTATCAAGAATGAAAATGTCAAGATGAAAAATAGCAGTGTTATTCTCATTTCAGACAAAGAGTGTGCTCTGGGAGAGTCTCTGGTCAATGCTGCAGATGTGGAGATGAGAGAGTATATCGAAGATTCTTGGCATGATGAATTCTACAAAGTTGGAACTCAGCTGTTGAAGCGAATAGAATCGCATTCATCTCCCCTGGAGCCTCTTGAAGCACCGTCTTGATTATAAAATCTTCACAGATTTTGGAAGGAAGTATGAATTATGCAACATAATTTAGCTGTGAAAATGATCACGAATCACAATGCACTTCTGTCAGTCTTTAATTTAGATGTAGTTCGGAAATTATTTTCTCAATGAATCAAGCCTGCTTATGTAATTGTCTTCTTTAAATTGCTGTCTAGACCATCTAATTCCACAGTTTTCTAAAACAGGGCCATACAATGTTTCATAGTTTGACATATTATATTTCAAATTAAAGTTTAATAAAAAATGTCAGGAAGTTAATTATATTGAAATCAGAAACAGAATCTACAGAAAGTAAGTACTTCGCGTCCTTTTTAGGACGAAATTTTTCGTTATTTGAAGCCCTACTCTGGCTTTTGCCAGAGGCCACCATATGGCCTGGCCATAAGTGTGGCCTAAGGGCTGAACGCGGTTTCTAGGACCTCTCCACGGTGATCCTCACCCACATAGTGGCACTTTGTGTCATCGGGTGTTTGTCACATGTGTGATGTCCTGGTGGGATAGAAAGTCAGTCAGTCATCTACAGAAAGTATTACTTGTCAGAATTAGAAATAGTAGTTTAGAAATTTGTTTATTGTCTGTTGTTGTCTATGGTTTTTTTTTACCTGAAAGTTTCTGGAAAGTGAGCCGACGAGGCAAATCTCTGGTGGGCTACTTTTTTTTTTTTATTTCCAGCTGCTAAGGGATTTTTTTTTATGTGCGCAACAGTACACATGGGCATCCAATCTTACTATTTAGAGACCAGGAGAAATTACTAGAAGTCCACGTGAAAAAATCCCAGCCTTTACCGAGGCTTGAACCCGGGACCTCCAGCACTCTAGGCGGACGCCATGCATCAAGACCACACAGCCCCCAGTTCTTTTTAATAGTCGTACTGAAGAACTTGTTATAGATACTTCAACAAATCTCAAACTGCAATCTAGATTTGAAGTTTTTGTGTGTAAATGATACATTCATTAATTGTCCTGTTGTGCCATTGTGTGTCACATAGGGCTTGCCCTCTGTTCCTCCATTCCATTCTATGATGTGCGATCAGTTAAGTATCATGGATGGAATCCAGTCCAGCAGCTTTGGCCTCTCTCCCCACTGTTCATCTTAGCGTTTCTCTTGGGCGTACTTACCTCCTTAATCCCTTTTATTTCCCATTTGGTAAGATAATGTTTGATGATTCTCTGCTGGTTTCTTCTCAGGATGTCTCCAATGTAGCGCCATCTTCTCTGTCTTATAAATGTTGCTACTAGTGGTTGCCCAGACATTTCTCTTATTTCTTCACTTCTTTTGAATTCATTCCAGTTTATTTTATTCATTTTTCTCAGGCATTTGTTTTTGAATGCATTAAACTTTCATTCCCTGTCTTTAGTGTTTCTCCAACTTTCGCTTGCATATGTTAAAATTGAAATTACATTAGAATTGAAAATACGTTAACTTGGTTTTAAAACTATATAATTTAGAGTCTGTGATACGTAGACCCCTTAAATTTGTTCCACAAGTTCCTAAAGAGAGAAATCTAGTGTCAAATAATATTTTTTTTGACATTGTTTGTCAAATGATATATTCTTTGACATTGTTTGTACATTTGCTTTTAGCATTGTAAATTAAATTCATAATAATTTTACAGCAAAAAAGCCATCTACTTATATGATTAAGCAAACAAATTCTTCTGTGGCGCCAATGAAATGTATATTATTTTATTAACTTATTCAGTGTATCATATCTTTACATTTTAGAGAGATGCTCCATCTCTATACATTATCTTCCACCCTTTATCTTCACATGGAGCATAGACCCCCAACAAACTCACTAGTCATTCTATCATTTGCAGTCACTATAGCTCACCCGTGCTCTCCCCATCTTCTCCACTTCACTCTCTTCTTCTTCTTCTTCTTCACTTCCTCATTTACCGCTGTGGGTGTCGAGGGAGATATAAGGTTCTGTTTCTAGCTCTTCTGGCTGCCTCGACCATAGGCACATCGTGCTGTTAAAGAGTTTCTCTGATGTTATCCTTCCATCTTGTTCTTGGTCTACCCCGTGCTCTACGTCCTTCTTCTCTTTCCATGTATGCTTTGTATGGTATGGTGTCACAAGGCATTCTCTCTAAGTGGGCAAACCATTTCACTTGCTGTCTTTGTATGTAATCCAGAATTGGTTCTGTGCCGACTTGTTCTCTTATGATCTCATTCCTGATCTTATCTCTTATGGTCACTCCTACAGCCCTTCTCAGACATCTCATTTCCGTGGTTACTAATTTTCTTTTATGGTTTGTTTGTGAGTGACCATGTCTGGCACTGGTAGCACAGAGTTGGAATAAATATGCTTTGAATAAGATGTCTCTTTGTGCTGATTGGGATTGTCTTATGCTGTAAGAGGGGGGCTAGCTGTCCCAATACTTGGTTTGCTTTACTGCATCTAATGTCAATTTCTTTATCCAATTTCCCATCTTCGGTAAATGTAGTTCCCAGATATTTAAACTCAGATGCCTGTTTAATGCCTTTGTATTCTATTGCTATGTTTAGATCTGTCTTCTTTTTTCCTATTGACATTACTTCTGTCTTTTCAGTGTTGATTCTCATATTATTTGTTTTACATTCTTCATTCATGGATTTTAGATGTTGTTGCAATTTTATGGCTGTATCTGCTATCAAGGCCTGGTCATCTGCAAAGAGTAATTCGTTGATCTTACTAAGATCTTCATTCATGGGCTTGGCATTCTTGCATATACTGTCGATGTAGGTGATAAACAGCAGTGGTGATAAGACACACCCTTCTTACTCCAGATGTCACTGTGAAAGGATGAGATGTTCCCTGATTTATTCTAACTACACTTCTACAATCCCTGTATAAACTTTTGCACACTTCGATGAGGTGTTTGCTAACTCCATATCTTGCCATTACTTTTCATAATAATTGTCTGTTGACTCTGTCAAATGCCTTCTCCTGGTCTACGAATGCCACAAATAAGTTCTTATTGTATTCAATGTTCTTTTCTATTAACTGTTTTAGTGTGAAGATTGCATCTGTGCAGCTTCTATTTCTCCTAAATCCCATCTGTTCTTCTGCCAGCTGTGGTTCTATCACTGGTCTCAGTCTTGTTTCTATTATCTTAGCATTCATTTTGCCAACATGGCTTAAAAGAGAGATGCCTCGATATTGACCGCATTCTCGTTTGCTTCCTTTGTTCTTCCACAATGGTATAACTATGGACTTCACTCTCTAGTACCTTTTTTTTAATGTAAAATAAATGTAAAATGTTAAATATTCCTTTCTTTTCTGTTTTTTTTTTTTTAATGTCCATTATTCCCACAATAGAACACATGACTTCTGGCTTAATATGGAGGATAGGCATGACAGAATGTTAAGCTTCAAAGTTAATTTTGCTCGCGACAGTGGTTTGCTAATCCAGTTTCCACATTTGGACGGAAGTCAACAGTTTTACTGTCTGAGCTACTGAATTAAGTGCGTGGGGCAGCACTGTGAGCTGTATTCTTTTTCATGGGGAATGCCTTTAATTTGTGCAGTAGCTGTGTTGTGGTATTCAGTATAGCGGGTAGCCAGTTTATGTGTGGCCCGGCGAAATACCATATGAAATAATTTCCATGTGTATGGTCAGCTTATCGTAATTGACTACTTCCATCAATGACAAATTTCCCTCCTAATGGCAACTGTTGGCTTTCTTTGCATTGAAACCCACAGGGGCATAAAAATAAAGGAAGGCCAAAAAACACATGGAGAAGAGAGATGGAGAATGAAGTTCGAAAGATTGGGAGGACATGGGGATAGCTGTATGCGATAGCGAAGGATAGAACTACTTGGCATGAGTTGATTGAGGGCCTATGCTCCATTGGGGGCTAGAAAGGCAGAAGAAGAAGAATGGCAACTGTTGGCTTTGGCACCTCTGGCAACTGCCATATGCATTTATTGTGTGTGCATTCAATTTTTTCACCAGTTTTTCAACTGGAACAGTAACAGATTTTCACTGACATAGGAACGGAGCAAGTATGGGGTGACCTAATTTGCAGTGAGGTTGAAACCTCAACTACGACTAGAACATAGGCTTTTAACCAACTCATGCCAAGCCGTCCTATTCTTTGCTGTCTTATGCTGTTCACTGTATATGTCCTCCATGTCTTTCTAACTTCACTCTTTATTTCCCCTTAATTACATACAGTGAAAAAACTATTGGTTTGATTTCTTGCAGTTTAAAAAAAAAATTATGTCAACAGCAATTAATGTCATGAATGAATTAAGCTAGTGGTTCCAAAACTGTGCACCGCGGCCCCTGGGGAACCGCGACCTTTCACAGGGGCCCAGCGAAATATTCGAATAGAAACGGTTTTAATTTTTTTTTCATTTACATATGAATATTAATACTTTTACTTAGGTTAGGGTGCCATGGAAAAATGTTAATTTAAAAAAGGTGCCGCGACTTAGAAAGGTTTGGGATACACTGAATTAAGCCATACCATTTTATAAACTATAATATGGCAGCGTACTTACAGTAATAAAACTTCATTCCATTTGTTGTTGTGAATTGTAAATACAGGTTTTGTCACTCTGGTGTGAACAGTTGAAATATATACAACTGGAAAATAACTGAAATATTTTGACTATGTTATTGCCGTTAAAGTTTGACTTTGTAAAATATGTTGCATGTTAGATTTATTAATGGGTCAGTTTTATTTATATCTGTTGTGTTTTGTTTTTTACAATGACCGTATTTTTCCGGTCTGGTAATCTTAGTTTGAGCTTCATAGCAAATGGGTCACCCAATAGTTGCTTCACTTCTGGGCCAGCAACAACAAAAAACACAGAATGTCCATCACTATGGCTTGCTGAGAAATGTATGCAGACCGCAGTCTCATCATATACACTAGCATACACACACATTAAAAGCAAGGCAGCCATCAGAAGTGCTAACATAAACAGCCCTACTCTTGAAATGCAGTTCATCATCGACGGAGGCAGCAGTTACAAACAAAACAGTAGTTGGACACACGATTTTAATTTTAACTACATAAGGCACCACCAGTTCTGTGGCAACAAGCCACTCACCATTTTATTTTAATCTGTAGTTTACAACACCACGTTGGTCACAGTCGAAAAACATTCCAAATGAAATCCGCAGCTCACAGTGTCGCACCATGCCTCTCTCCGGAACCCTTTGTCTGAAATTATAAACTTTATAAATGATAATTTGTTTACTTTTTAGATTGGGCAAACTGTGTACATAGTCTAGCTTATATTGTATAAATAAACTTTAAAATAACAGTCAGTATTCATTACAAAATAAAAACTATGTTATTTATTAAATTATGTTTTTTTTTTCACAAGTAGTGAACAAACCATACTGCTGATTTCTCACCAGATTGTGTTATTTAAAAATGGTGATGCATAAGTATTGTTTTTAATCACATTATGGTCTTATTTTGATGAAGTAGCCAAAATAATTACATTTGTTTTTTATGTGTCCATGAAGTTCTGTTTGATGTTTAAACATGTAGTCCCAGCATTGTGTGATAGACCTTTCCTGTGTAATACCAACTATTACATGATGTGTTCTTTAACTTACTATTTTTGGTCAGTGTGTGGATTCAAGCATGGATGTTTTTATTTTTAATTAAAGATTCTTGAACATTATTTAAAAAAACAGAAGTAATGTCAGTAGGAAGAATGAAGCAGAGCCTAAATATAGCAGTAGAGTAAAACTAAAACTAAAGAACCCTATCCCAGGCTTTTTGGGCGTATAGGGCTAGACCTATATTTTATAGACCAGTCGGTACTTGGTGGGTGATGTGGTCAGCATCATGCTAGATGCCTTTACTTCCCAGGACCGGAGCTGGTACCCACCGAAGGCTGGGTCAATCTGGAAGTTGAGGTCATTTTAAAAAGAAAAGTCTGTCTCCATCTGGACCTGAACCCTCCATCTTCTGATCTGTAGGTGCTACACCATGGTGGTTCCCTATAACAGTAGAGCACAATGGCATTAAATAGGTGTCTGATTTTAAAACAAGTGTTTTCAACACCCGAAGCAGTAAAAGGGGAAGTGAAGAAGAAGAAGAAGAATATTCTTGAATACTGTAGGCTTCATTAAATGTATACGTGTAGTAATTCATTTCAGTCTCACAGTTTCACATGTTTGTGGGCATATTAAATTGTCTTTTCCTCTTTGAAATGTAATTGTGATATATAGTGTGTGATATGTAGACTTGTGGCAGTATTATGGTTATTTAGTTTCATTGTTATCTGATGAATTGCTGACATTTTGAGACAATCATTATGTCATTCATTTTGAGTGCATATTTATTTATTTTTTTACACTTGGTATAGGTTAATGTTTTTATTTTTTATTTTTTGAGTACTAAGTAGAGGATGAAAAAGCAGCTGGGGGTTGGGGGAGGGTGTGGGTGGTCGTAATTCAATATCTCTCTCTCTCTCTTCATCTCTGTCTTGTCACTGACTCTCTCCATTTATCTGTCTATCTCTCCCTGACCTTCTCTCTTTCTATGTCTCTCCATGACTCTGTCTCTTTCTTTTTCTCCCTCTCTCCATGTTTCTTCTTCTTCTTCGCGTTCACCAGCTGTACACTCTGGTGGAAAGTTCTGGTTGCTGGTCCACTACTGAACTGCAGTCCTGCTCCAGAACCTGAGTGTTGCGTGTGCATCAGTTTTACAGATCTCACTCTCTTGAATACAGACTGTTGGTTCCTTGCCTCTCCGGCAGATGCACTCCGACTTCAAAGGAAGCTCCCCAATTAGTCGACTTTTACGACATGCTTTTGGGGAGGCAGTGGGTCTATTCTTGTTTTCCCCACAATGGGGCCCCGGAACCCACACAGGGGTCTCCAGGTTTATCTTCCCCTCTCTATTTCTCCATCTATCTCTCTTTCACATGCCTTATTTTCTCTGATTAGAGTGTTCATTTGATTTAGATAAGTTATTTCTCTTTCACTGACTGTCTACCCTCTCTACCCCCCCCCCCCCCCCCCCCTCATGCCCTATAGCTCTCCTTGACTGTCTCTCTCCATCTGTCTTTCAATCTCTCGCTGACTCTGTCTAGTTCTCTCCTTCCCCCCTCTTCTGTCTCTCCTCCATCCATCTCTCTCTCACATTCCTTATTCTTGATCTTTTTCGCCCTCTCTCCGTGTTTTTCTTCCCCTCTCTATCTCTTTTTTTTCCATCTTTCTTTCACATGCCTTATTTTCTCTGATTAGAGTATTCATTTGATTTAGGTAAGTTCTTTCTCTTTCACTGACTCTCTCTCTCTCTCCACCCCCCCCCCATGTGCTCTGTCTTTCTAGCTCTGTTTGACTGTTTCTCTCTCCATCTGTCTTTCAATCTCTCCCTGACTGTCTGTCTATTTCCCCCCCCCCCCTGTCTCTCCTCCATCCATCCATCTCTCTCGCACATTCCTTATTTTTTTCACATTCCTGATTTTTTCTGTTGATTAAGGTCATCAGATCTTTATCCAAGAAACCAAAATCTTATTTAAGCTGAATAAATTCTTGTAGGAACATCATCACTCACTATCGAAATAGCACCAACTTGTAGTTGACCAACTGCCTGGAATATCTGTCTCACTCATTCCTGTCTGCTGATTGGAGTATTCTTTCTGTTCACTACCCATCAAACAACTCCATCAAAACTGTATCCAAGTAACAGATATTTCACACCATCTAAACAAAACTCTTGTAGGAATGACATTACTCATAAATGGAATAGCACACACTTACGAACTTGCTAACTCCTAATGTGTCAGTCTAATAGAAGTTTTTATATAGTTGTAGTATAGTTTTATGCTACGTTTATTAAACATAGAATCTGTCTGTCATAATTTAGTAGTGGTTTAAACTTAATTTATCGGCGTCTGTGGCTTAGGCATTGCGAGTCCGACTCGTAACCCAGCGTACCGCGATTGAAACCCACTGCTAGTTGTGTGGATTTTTATCATGGTACCGGGCGTCGCAGGTCGTCCCAGTCTAAAATGGGTACCAGGATGGGCTGTCCTGGGAAAGTAAAGACAGCCGGCGTAATGCTGACCACATTACCCACCGAGTGTTGATGGTCTGTAAAAATATTGGTGCTCTTCCCATATGCACGATACGCCTAAAGGCGTGGAAAGGGATCTTTACCTTTTCACTTTTTTACAAACTTAATTATACATTTATTTATATGAATCAGTCTGTCATGGAACAGGAAGACAATGCAGTAACATTCTTTGATAAGGAGAAAAAAAAGGGCCATCCAGACTGCCAGAATGGACCAGAACCAGGTCAGTGGTGACTACCACTTGCTAGGCCAGCGTGAACACTTCATCATTCTGTGCCTCAGGATAGGGCATAACAGACTTAACAATCATATTCACAGGATTTATGTAAGTATTTCGCCACTGTGCTCTTGTGGTTTGTGCTCACAGACCTGCAGAAAATATCCTGCAAGACTGTCCCTCATACAGCGGTATGGTGTTGACTCCCTCAGGATCCTCGCTGGTGCTACAGAGTTTGTGCACTGCGCTGAGATTATTTGGACTCAGGCTTGAGTTAGAAGTAGAATGGAGCATTTATGGGTTACCACCCTTGTGCCATGGTGTTGATTAACTGTTTAAACAGAAACAGACACAATCCATTAAGAAGAGAGTGCTGGTCTAGGAAGTCAATGTCACACTCAGAGTTGTATCAAGCTAAAGAGAAACTCAAAAACTGTTAGTTTAATCACAAGTACTCATCTATCAGCTGAAGTTGCGACATACAAGCATTAGAAATGTGATGTTTCATAAAAAATCCTTGCATATCATACAGAGACAACATTACAAATGAAGAGGTTGGCCATAAAATTATACAGCACACTGGCAACTATGAACCTCTTTTAACTACAGTGAAAAGGCAAAAAATGCAATCGTATGGACATGTAATAAGATCTAACGGCCTCTCAAAAACAATACTGCATGGCTCAGTAGAGGGAAAGAGGCAGACCAAGAAAGACCTGGTTATAGAACCTGACTGAATGGACAGGCCTCAGTCATGCAACCATGAAGTCCATCGCAACTGACCACCAAATGTGGAGAGAGATTATCAGACAGTCAACAGAAACTGATGACCCAAAAACATGTAGTGTTATGGGATGATGATGATGACATCTATTGTCAGCGTCTGTGGCTTAGGCATTTCAAACAAGTTTCCTGATGCAGAAGTGCCAGGCTCGATCCTAGCAACAGGCGATTTGGCAGAGAGCCGTCTTGCATAGGTTTCGACAGTGGTACCCAGAGCTGACCATTCAGAAAGCAGTCGCACACTACTGAATATAAAATTTGCTTAGAAAAACCACATCAGCCAAAACATGCTAGGATTGGTTCTGAAACATCCTATAAAGGAGATGCAACTAAGTTTTTAACTAGTTTGTTGATGTATATCAGGGAAACAATCACAAGAAGAAGAATGTCTATCATAATATAGTAGTGGTTCTAATTTAATTATGCTTTTCTTATCCAAATTCCACTCATCTCTGATGTAATTCAGAGCACTTGTATCATGCCCTTCTCCATTATTTGTGTTTGCATATTGTATTTTATCTGGCTTTCCGTCCATAATATAGACAACAGTTATTTTACTGTGAGAATTAAATAATATATGATGAATATTGTTTGTTTTGTATTTATTGTGTCCATGTTTTTATTTTCTTATATTGGCATTGCCTTCTTCTTCACTTTTACCAGCAGTAAACTCTGATGTAAAGTCCTGGTTGTTCATCCACTTATGGACTATGGTTCTGTTCCAGGACTTGAGTGTCATCTGTGCATCTGTTTAACAGATCTGACTTCTTAGTGTGCAGACTGTTTATTCCTTGCATTTCTACCCCAGAGGCCATTACCTTGTAGTGGCGTGGGAGATTGAGAGCCTTGGGATCTAGTGAGCTATGCCATAGGTTCCTGGCAGGGTCACTCAAGCCGGACAGGTTTTTGGTGAGGGGCCAGATAAAAATGGCCTTCTAGTCCTTCAGGCTCGGGAGTTGGGCGCAGTGTTGACATCTCTGCCCTGTAAAAAAACTACAACATTACTGAAACTTCAAGAGGAAATAAGTGCTCTTAACATCTGGCGGTCTTGGGACAGAGTCCCTCTATCAACGTGGACAACAGAGGTGAAAGCCGAAAGGAAGCCTATGATGGGAAAACAAGTCTACTGGATGTCTAAACCAGATTAAGAATTGGCTTCTGGAATATAGTAAGGTGGTGAGCTGCGTGCGGCATCTCTGACATAAAAATCTGCACTGAAAATTGCACAGGACAGGAAAGCATGGAACGTCCTCTCTGAAGCCACATGTGCCACTAGGCATAAAGAGAACTGATTGATGATCTCTAGCAGATGTACTCAGACTTGGAAGGAAGTGTCAGTTTGGGCAGAAAAAAGGTTGGTGGGGGAATTCAAGGTGTCTGAGCTCCCATATTCTGACATCCCGGATGTAAAGATAAGTATTCTTGTATACACTCCTGATGTAAAGATAAGTATACTTGTATACACCCCTGATGAAAAGATAAGTATACTTGTATACACCCCTGATGAAAAGATAAGTATACTTGTATACACTCCTGATATAAAGATAAGTATACTTGTATACACCCCTGATGAAAAGATAAGTATACTTGTATACACCCCTGATGTGAAGATAAGTATACTTGAATACACCCCTGATGTGAAGATAAGTATACTTGTATACACCCCTGATGTGAGGATAAGTATACTTGTATACACCCCTGATGTAAAGATAAGTATACTTGTATACACCCCTGATGTGAAGATAAGTATACTTGAATACACCCCTGATGTGAAGATAAGTATACTTGTATACACCCCTGATGTGAGGATAAGTATACTTGTATACACCCCTGATGTGAGGATAAGTATACTTGTATACACCCCTGATGCAAATATAAGTATACTTGTATACACCCCTGATGCAAATATAAGTATACTTGTATACACCCCTGATGCAAAGATAAGTATACTTGTATACACCCCTGATGTATAGAAAAGTATACTTGAATACACCCCTGATGTAATGATAAGTATACTTGAATACACCCCTGATGTAATGATAAGTATACTTTTATACACCCCTGATGTAAAGATAAGTATACTTGTATACACCCCTGATGCAAAGATAGGTATACTTGTATACACCCCTGATGCAAAGATAGGTATACTTGTATACACCTCTGATGTAAAGAAAAGTATACGTGTATACACCGCTGATATAAAGATAGGTATACTTGTATGCTTATATCCATCTGGGGCTTTTTTCTTGAAAAAGAGTGTTGGTACTTACCACAGGGTCTAATAAAAGGTGGTGGTAGATGCCGCAAAGTGTCTAATAAAGGGTGGTAGTAGATGCCACAAAGTGTCTAATAAAGGGTGGTAGTAGATGCCACAAAGTGTCTAATAAAAGGTGGTAGTAGATGCCACAAAGTGTCTAATAAAAGGTGGTAGAAGATGCCACAAAGTGTCTAATAAAAGGTGGTAGTAGATGCCACAAAGTGTCTAATAAAAAGTGGAGGTAGATGCCACAAAGTGTCTAATAAAGGGTGGTAGTAGATGCCACAAAGTGTCTAATTAAAGTTGTAGGTAGACGCCACAGTGTCTAATAAAAGGTGGTGGTAGCTGCCACAAAGTGTTTAATAAAAGGTGATGGTAGATGCCACAAATGGTCCAATAAACAGTGGTTTTAGACGCCACAAAGTCTCTAATAAAAGGTGTTGGTAGACGTCACAAAGTGTCTAATAAAAGGTAGTAGTAGATGCCACAAAGTGTCTAATAAAAGGTGGTGGTAGGCGCCACAAAGTGTCTAATAAAAGGTGGTGGTGGGCGCCACAAAGTGTCTAAAAAAAGGTGGAAGTAGATGCCACAAAGTGTCTAATAAAAGGTGGAGGTAGATGCCACAAAGTGTCTAATAAAAGGTGGTAGTAGATGCCACAAAGTGTCTAATAAAAGGTGGTGGTAGATGCCGCAAAGTGTCTAATAAAAGGTGGTGGTAGGCGCCACAAAGTGTCTAATAAAAGGTGGTAGTAGATGCCACAAAGTGTCTAATAAAAGGTCGTGGTGGACGCCACAAAGTGTCTAATAAAAGGTGGAGGTAGATGCCACAAAGTGTCTAATAAAAGGTGGTAGTAGATGCCACAAAGTGTCTAATAAAAGGTGGTGGTAGACTCCACAAAGTGTCTAATAAAAGGTAGAAGTAGGCGCCACAAAGTGTCTAATAAAATGTGGGGGGTAGACGCCACAAAGTGTCTAATAAAAGGTGGTGGTGGACGCCACAAAGTGTCTAATAAAAGGTGGTAGTAGACGGCACAAAGTGTCTAATAAAAGGTGGAGGTAGACGCCACAAAGTGTCTAATAAAAGGTGGTAGTAGATGCCACAAAGTGTCTAATAAAAGGTGGAGGTAGACTCCACAAAGTGTCTAATAAAAGGTAGAAGTAGGCGCCACAAAGTGTCTAATAAAATGTGGGGGGTAGACGCCACAAAGTGTCTATTAAAAGGTGGTGGTAGATGCCGCAATGTGTCTAATAAAATGTGGTGGTAGGCACCACAAAGTGTCTAATAAAAGGTGGTAGTAGATGCCACAAAGTGTCTAATAAAAGGTGGAGGTAGATGCCACAAAGTGTCTAATAAAAGGTGGCGGTGGGCGCCACAAAGTGTCTAATAAAAGGTGGAGGTAGATGTCACAAAGTGTCTAATAAACAGTGGTAGTAGATGCCGCAAAGTGTCTAATAAAAGGTGGTGGTGGGCGCCACAAAGTGTCTAAAAAAAGGTGGAGGTGGATGCCACAAAGTGTCTAATAAAAGGTGGTGGTGGGCGCCACAAAGTGTCTAATAAAAGATGGAGGTAGATGCCACAAAGTGTCTAATAAAAGGTGGTAGTAGACGGCACAAAGTGTCTAATAAAAGGTGGAGGTAGACGCCACAAAGTGTCTAATAAAAGGTGGTGGTGGGCGCCACAAAGTGTCTAATAAAAGGTGGTAGTAGACGGCACAAAGTGTCTAATAAAAGGTGGAGGTAGACGCCACAAAGTGTCTAATAAAAGGTGGTAGTAGATGCCACAAAGTGTCTAATAAAAGGTGGTGGTAGACACCACAAAGTGTCTAATAAAAGGTGGTGGTAGATGCCACAAAGTGTCTAATAAAAGGTGTAAGTAGACGCCACAAAGTGTTGGTATGAATTTGCTGTTTATAATCTATTTTTGTGTTCATACTTAAGGGGCCACACTAGCGTAGTCGATTGGAGACTCGCTTTCAAATCCAGCTGTAAATCGCTGCAGCCCACAGCTGGTGTTAGTAACTGAGCGGTTCCTGTGGTTCACCGAGCCTCTAGGTAATGGGTGCAGAGTTAACACTGGGGTAAATGGAGTAATGTAGCTTATCAGTTTCTTATCTGACAAAATGGCATAAGTATTTTTACCTGTTAAAAAATTGTATGGGAGAGAAGGGTGACATAATGGCATAAGTATTTTTACCAATTACAAATTGTATGGGGGGGGGGGGGGGGGGGGGTTCCCCATAAGGGCATAAGTATTTTTACCAATTCCAAATTGTCTGGGGGGGGGGGGGGGGGGGGGTTCATATGGCATCAGTATTTTTACCAGTAAAAATTGTATGAGGGGGGGGGGATATAGGCATAAGTATTTTTACCAGTTAAAAATTGTATTGGGATGGGGGTGGGGGGGGGGGGGGGGGGGGGTTAAATAATGGCATACAAAAATCTTGTTAAAATCATGATACATATGAAAAAAAGGGGGGGGGGGGGGAGGATTGGAATGTGCTACACCACTGACTGTTGGTTCCTTGCCTCTCAGGCTATGAAGAAAACACTCCTAATTAGTCGCCTCCAATGACATGGTTGTTTGAAGCAGTGGGTATATTTCTTTGTTCTCTAAAATGGAGCCCCGGAACCCAAAGGGTAGTGTACTATAATTGATATCAAATGTAGTTTTTAGGTACATATATTTTCCTACTTTAATCCATGCGCATAAATGATGTGCCAGCACTTTGTATTTAGTTCACAAAATCCATGGAGATATTTCCCCATGTGAGTTCTTGGACCCTATTGGGGGGGGGGGGCTGGGTAGTCTCATTGCTTCCCTGACAAGCATGTTGTAAAAGACGAATAAATGACGAACCATTTAGGAGTTTGTTGAAATCGAGTGTATTGGGCTGAATGTTGAATTAGGAATCGACATCACAGCACTTGGGACACTCCCATAAGTGCTCAATTCCCATCTTCAGCAACAAGCGAAGAGTTCCAATTCCAATGGTACCAGTAACTGTCTGTATATCCGTCTCATCCTTCCCCTGAGTGTTGAGCATCGACCAGATCCCCTGGTAACTCCTTGCAGCGCCGTTCTCCTTAGACCCTGATAATCTATCTGCACCTCCGCACTGTTCACTCGCTTCCAAAGGGCCCTCACAAAATCTAACTTGTCATACATCAATTCACTAAGTGGTGCAGAGCCAGCCAATCTATCTGGCTGCTCATTTTCCAACACACCGGCATTACCTGGAGAAAATATCAAAAGGATGCTAACCTCTGAAATAGTATTGGGCTGAAAGATGCAGCTATCAAGCCTAACTGTAAACCAGAGCTTACTAAGTGACGAGGAAAAGATTATTCATCATATTACTGGCATCATAAGGGCTAATAGACTACACCTATGTTGGGACATAGAGAATGTCAGATAACAGGCAGAAGCTGCCTACTTAGAAGAGTTGAGGCAGACCAAAAAGAGCGTGGAGAGATAATATAAGGCAGTCGGCAGAGCTACAAACACATGCAGAGAAGACCAGTTACAGAGATGAATTGTGGCGGGTGATAACTGTGGCCAAAAAAAAACACTAAATGTATCGAAGACTGAAGAAGTATGAAGAGAAAGGGTGAGAGGAAGAGGGCGAAGCATAAAGGAGAAGATAACAAAGAAAGAAAGAAATAAGAATCCAAAGCCAGCACCCTAAACGAGAAAGAAGTCACATAGAGAAAGAATTGGACTAAAATATTGAGGAGCTTGCCGGGTGACACAACCACAATGGAATTATGGGACACAACTGCTGGTTTCCGGTAATTAGCAATGGTGTTTTCACACAGCCAACGGTAGTATAGTACCCCAGAAGTAATAATAGCCAGAAGATTTACACACAACCTTGTTGTCAGCCTCACCAGGATACTAAACAGCCATGCCGAAAAATAAAGGTAAAGTTTTCCGCCACTTAATATTTCTATTGATGGTTTTCTTACGTTATATTTATGAATCCGACCTTGGTCAAGTAATCTAGCTTGCTTACTGACTGACGAGGCCGAGGCCCAGTTGAGTCTCTGTGATAAGATTACATTTCATTAGGAGATTTAATTGCGTCGCCGTCACGAAGTACTTTAAGAAAATTGTCAGTCTCTACGACGTTGAGGATTTTTTATTCTTATTTTGTACATTTAAAGTTATGTTGTTAAACTGTCTATCTGTGCGTTAAATGTTGGCTTCTCGTAAAATAATAATTATTAATAATTTAATTTAATTACATTGATTGTCCATTGAACTGAGTAAAGTAATTAAACAAGATGCTAGACAAGTTTTTAAATTTATGTGGCTAATGTGCTGGGTTTTAAATTGTTAATAATGGGTCTATCACAGCTGGATAGAGATGAAAATATCCAATCTAATGATACTTCATTGAAGCCTGTAGACACTACTGTAGTAGGTCAGTTCTGAGCGTTATTGTTTATTAACATTTTAGTGGCGGCGGATACGACCATAGACAATTTATAGTGGAATCTGGCTTAAAATGGATGCTGAGCTGCATCCCAGTAAAATAACGGGCAGAAATGACTAAATGTACACCAGATACTCTGCAGCCATCTATACAAGAAATTCAAGACTGAAAATTCAGAACTTTGTGGACAGGCACCACAGAATCTGAACGTGTGCAGTAGAAAATTCCTAGGTTTGGCGCTGTGGGCATCCCAGTGGAGACAAAGCTGTATTGATCAGTTGCACCACAGTCTTCCTAGAGGCCTGTGGCGTCTTCTTCTGAAAACCATTGGAAGGAAGAATGTTCACCAGATTGAATTTATAAGGTACTTGAATATAAAAGATAACATTACATGTTTCTGTTTTTGCAGGAAAGGGAGGTAAAAACAGAAGAAGGGGTAAAAATGAAAACGAAAATGAAAAGCGAGAGTTGATTTTCAAAGAGGAAGGTCAAGAGTATGCTCAAGTTACCAAGATGTTAGGAAATGGCCGTCTGGAGGCCATGTGTTTTGATGGCACCAAAAGACTGTGTCACATACGAGGCAAGCTGCGTAAAAAGGTACAGTCAGTGTTGTATGTGATACTACATATGTTTGCGTCCTTGTTGTTAATACATTTTTCCCATGTGGGTTCTGGGTCCCATTTGTGAAGTAAAAAGAATAGACCCACTGCCTAACCAACAAGCGTGTCATAAGTGTCTACTAATTGGGAGCTCGCTTCAAAGTCAGAGTCGGTCTGTCTGAGAGGCAAGGAACCACCACTCTCCATACAAATAAGCAAGATCTGTACGACAGCTGCGTATGCAAAACTCAGGTTCTAGAACAAAACTAAAATCCAGAGATGGACGAACAACCAGAACTTTCCACTTGAGTTAAAGAAGAAGATAATAAGTCGTGCAGGATAATCCTTAAAGCAACCTGAAAGTTGCTAGTACGTAACCGCAGTTTGTGAAGTGAGTTATGTTGTGCTGTTCCATCAAGCTTGCAACTCATCTGATTTTGAAAAGCATTTTTTTCTGCATTTGCCTTTAGTCACCTTTGACTGTCCATAACATATATTTACATGTGGCTCCATAGTTCAGAGGTTAACAAACGCAGTTAATTTCATGACCCTTGAGTACTAGGGTTTGTTCCCAGCGCTGGACTGTTAAAAAAACACACACATTCTCGTGATTTTTAGATATTTAAGCGAGAGTCGAACCATAGAAGTTTTTTTGTTTGTTTTAGTATTCAGAAGCCATGAGTTGTTAACCCTTAGGCTCGGTATTATGGATATCTCAACCTTTCGGCTTTGATTCCATTGTAAATATCATAAATCTGGGAGAAAATGTGGCTTTCCTGCCTACCCTCGGGATTGAACCCGGACCACAAGGCCAACTACGCTAGAGAGCCGGGCAAACCATGGAAGAGATTGGGGCTTCACCACATATTCCCAAAGACATCAGGGGTACACTGGTGGAAACTTTCATTGTGTGGTTGTCACATAATTTTAATAGAATATACAGTATGTATGTGTGTGTGTGTCTTAGAAAATCACAACAGCTCCCCAAAAATGCTGGGGTTGGTTCTGCAACGTCCTGTAAAAGATGCCCAACTAACTTTTTTATATGGCAGCAAGTTTATGTCTTCTTTCTGTGTTCTTGTTCCTGATCAGGGGAGAACCTGCCATTAGCTAAGCTACCATTGACATAGCTGTTGAAGTCCACTACCACCTATAGTTGAGACACAGGTGGAAACTACACAGTGAAAGAGTTTAAAAGCCAGGAAAGCATCCTCTCAGAGGATAGCAGACTGGACAGAGAAGTCAGGAGGCAAATAACATTAATCATCATCATCTCGTAACACTGTGTGTCATTGGGTCACCAGTTGCTGTTGACTGTCTGATCAGCTCCCCCCACCTTCGATGGTCAGATGTGATGGACTTCATGGTTGCCTGCCAAAGGCCTGTCCAGTCAGTCAAGTTCTTTATCCAGATCTTTCTTGGTCTGCCTCTTCCCTTCTACTGAGCCCTGATCTTATTACATGTCTGTACCATTAATTTTCTGCCTTTTCACTGTTTAAAAGAGATTTATAGTTTCCAGTAATCATCAGAATAAATTAGTTATTAAAAAGAACTAATTCGAAAACATCTGATAGTCACTATGCAGATAAGGAAAACATTAGTAGATGCTTTGTTTGTGCTCAAACTATGCTACCAGTGTCAGACATGGATAGTCCTTGGAAATACAGCCTACACTGGAAGCGTGCCAGTCTGCACACAGACAAAACACTTGTTAATGTTTTCCAGTTGCCCAAAAAATGGTAAATACAGCAATAAAGTTTTTTTTTAAAAATACAACATTGATTAAGATGATCATTCTGGTACTACATGGGAAGTTGTTTGTTTGATGCTACATCAGGTTTGGATCAACGGTGGTGACATCATCTTGCTGGGCTTGCGGGACTACCAAGATACCAAAGCAGACGTGATCCTGAAGTACACCGCTGATGAAGCTCGTAACTTGAAAGCCTACGGGGAATTGCCTGATTCTGGTAATTGTTTCTGTAGTGTTTTGGGGTTAATGTTTTTTTATATTTATATCATGGACAAAGTCTTCCAGACTAGAAAGTCCATGCACTGGAACCACAGGGTCAAATAGATAGGGGCAGATCAGAAAACACAGTTTTTTTTCAGCATTTTGACCCTTGAGGTTCGTTGATGCAGTTATCACCTGTCTCCATTCATTTCCTTTTATATGAATATAAAATGAATGCTTTATTGATGAAATAAAGTTGCGGTCTAAAATATGCATATTTGGAAGGGCTAAATGTAAGGCGGGCCTGCGAGCCCTATTTGTGACCCTTTGAAAATAAAGTTTGTTTATTCATTGAATGGCCTTCTCTTTCCACTTGACGATTCTTGGTGAATTGGTCAAGCCTCGAGCTCTGAAGGTTGTTGGTTCATTCCACGACTGTGCCCTTGCAATGTTTAAGAAGATCCCTGGGAATCATCGCTGTAGCTACAGAGTTTGTGCTGGTACTCTCGGCAGGCAGCTAGCCGTTCTACGAAGAGAGACCGAGTCATATGGGATAAAACCCGATGCAATAAAGTCGATCCTCTCTCTACTGTAACCTTTTTTTAAACCTTTAACTTGGTGATGCAAGTGTTTGTAGGTGTGCATGTAAATTACCTCTCCATTCTGTTGTTCATAAAAAAACACTAAGAAAGGAATTGGAAATGAAAAAAAAATTGGGGTGAGCTGTGAGTAATGCGCGCGCGCGCGCACACACACACACACACACACCCCACCCCCCAAGCACACATCTTTAAAGCATGTGGTTAAAAAGAAAAAAAATCACAAGCTCAAATAATATCTGGCAGAAAACATCCACATAAATCAAAGTACCGGATGAATGAGCTCCCTTGGCTTTTTATTTTATATATAGTTTAAAAAAAAAATATATAATAAAAACACACAAATGTTTGGTATATTAGATTATTACAATTACAAATGAACTCAGTTTCAGAATTGCTCAGCGTCCCTGTCAAAACTTCCTTGCTCACCTCAGGTTGAAGTCCACTGCCTTATCTTGTGTAATGTGTAAATGTATGATACGTTGATTGGTTCTAAAAGAGCTGAAAACAGTGAAGCTAGTCCTAGTAAGAACAGCTTTTTAAAAGGATTTGTCATGTTTATAATACAAATTTGCCGTATTTGTGATTCCAGCTAAAATTAATGAGAATACATTTGATGACGAAATTGATGAGAACATCACCTTTGATGGCTTTGATGATGATGATGACGACGATGATATTGATGAGGTAGGTCATGTGGCTTTAGTGTAGTTATTACATATATAATGATAATCCTAGCCCATCTAATCACAGTAAAGGTGAACAAATAAGAGTACTGTTTAGGATACCACTGGTATCACCAGTTACAAAACAGAAAGAAAAAAGATGACAGTATATTGGGCACATCCTAAGAAGCAAGCAGTGAATCACCTAACAGGCATTTGAATGGGAAACACATGGACTGAGGCGACGAGGATGCCGAAAAAAACACCTTAGGCGAACATTTATGAGAGATGCCAGAGGGATTGGACTGGATTCCATCCATCATATTACATCACTTGCACAGATTAGAATGGAAGAGTTGAGTTGAGTCAAGAATTCTCTCCAGGCAATAATAATCTTGTTTCTCTACTGACTTCGTTGCTTGTTCCCAAAGGGCCTTGACCGCACCTGCCATGTCCTGTATCAATTCACCACCCAGTGGTGCCGATCCAGCCAATCTGTCTGCCTGTTCATTACCCACTACGCCGGCATAGCCTGGAGAAAAGATGCAGGTTATGCTCACTACCTGTGACCTTCCCAGTGAAGCTTGCGAGTTGCTTTATAAAGGCCTATGCTCCAATGAGAGATAAAAGACAGTAATGCTTGTGAACTATACAGCTACTTGAAAATGTTGCTTGGAATCCGACTATACATGCAATTTATCAGTGTGGCACGTCTTACTGCTGTGGGCACCTTTCTGTCTTTCTAGAAGATAGTGTTATAATGTATTATGAAGCATAGGGCTCACAGTTCACATCAATGGCGAGTGTGACTAGCAAGACCCTCTTGCAATAAGAAAAGTCTTCCACAGTTTCAGCATGAGATTTCAGGACATGGGTTGCCATCCCATGTACTTAGTGTGATTCTTCTCAGATGCTCAGCTCTCATCCTTCTGCAATCATGACTTCCTTAATCTCATTCACTTTCTGATGTGCCCCCTCAACACTGCACGGTCCAATGGCATTTTGTTCCCACGAGTTCACCTCAATACTTGCATCATTCCTGTCCCACTTGTGTACATGTTTATAATGTAGAAGAGGTCACCCTCGACATCTTCTACCCATCTGTAAATAACTCTAGAGGATGTGCTTAGGGACATTCTCCATTCTCTATGTGTGACACAGGCATCTGAGCATTCATGGACTGAGCACTGACAAAACTGTTTTAATATCTCCTCTTTCCAATGCCTCAGTGTTCCTGATCTTGTCTCACCATATAGTGCCAAGTATTCATTATAGGCATGTCAAGTGAAAGCTATGGCCCATGAAGGTGATGGTTAACTCCCCCCCTCCCCCTCCTCTGGTTTTGACAGGTCATCTGTAAGTGAATGACAATTCCCACACCACTGGCACATGATGCCAGACTTATTTTCAAAGAGCTATCAGTACTCGATGGGTGATGCACTCAGCACCACACTGCCTTCCCCCCCCCCTCTCCGTACTTCCCAGGACTTTACTTGATACCCAACCCATTTTAGGTTGAGGCCTCCTGGGAGCCAAGGTCATTTCTCAAGACCTCACTGTATGGGTTCCGGTGTCCCATTTTAGAGGGGGAAAGGCAGATCACCTCATTCACTAACGCTCAAATCCTCATAGTGCTGTTTTGTTCTTTTTGTTTTTTCAAGCATGGCCTTGGCTCTCGGGTCGACCCAGCCTTAAATAGATACTAGTTAAAGTCCTGGGTATGACGTCGGCCCGCGTGATATTGACCATATCACCCAACGGGGGCAATCAGTGTATATATATAAATATAATGTTAGTCTAGCCTAGAATACCAGAACATCACTGGCATGTGAAGGGACCTTTACCTTACTTGCCTTCTCTTTATGTTTTTTCCTGCCTTTATTCCCTCGACCCTGTGCATTCCACTCCAGAGACATTTTAGTATATTATTATCAGATTCTCTTAATGTATATATCCTATCCACTGCTAGCATATTTTCTTCACCTCTTACTTCACTGGAGTTTGTTAAGCTCTCTCACAAAGTTCTCCATTAGTGATTCTATCACACCACTTGATAACTACACCTGTCCTCACAGGTACTAGTTAAACTTCTTCATGTTCACGGGCTGTAAACTCCGGCAGGAAGTTCTGGTTGTTCATCTGTTTCTGGACTGTAGATCTGACTTATTTATATGCAGACTGTTTGTTTCTTGCCTCTCAGACAGATGCACTCTGACTTTGAAGGAAGCTCCCAATTTGTTGACTCTTCTTACTGTATGCTTTTGGGTAGGCATTGTTTTTCCCTACAGTTTTGTCCCGGAATCTATGCGTTGAGCACTGGTTATTGAATGTTATAAAAGCATTTACTGAAACAGATTATCTTTATTTTTTACTTTCAGATCTAGCAGAAACTGGGCAGTCAAGATCTCGGTTTTCATTTCATCATCTGCTTATATACTGGGGTGTGGCCATTTTTTAATGCTCTGGCTTCTCTTAATTACAAAATCTGGCTATTTTGAGACTTGGATAAGTGCTGTCAGATGTCAGTTGTTTTGAGCTGTTTATATGTTTACGGTTAGGGGTGGAAAACACATATTTACTGTCCATGTAGAAAATACATTGTCTATATGGAAAATGCATATTGTCCATATGGAAAATGCATTGTCTGTGTGGAAAACCCATATTGTCCATATGGAGAATGCATTGTCTGTGTGGAAAGCACATATTGTCCCTATGTAAAATGCAGTCTGTGTGAAAAACGCTTAGTGTCCATATGGAGAATGCATTGTCTGTGTGGAAAACACACATTGTCTAATGAACTTGCAGGGATTCAGGGTTCTTTTCAGTTTACCTTCATTGCAGGTGTCTTGGTTGTGGTTCACTGGTTTTCAGATCAAAATAGCATTTTTTTTTAAAAAAATTGTGACACATTGGTTGCCATTGAAAATAACATTGTTACTGGTGACTCGTCAGTTGCCAGTTAAAAGTAACTCAGCGATTGACAGTTAAGCAGAATACATTTACCCTGTACATAATCAACTCATTAACTGTTTTGGTTATGATAGTTAATGAGTTAACTTCTCTCTGGGGAGGTAACACTATTTAAAAAGTTTAAGATGGTAACAATAGTAAGCCTTTGTTTTTTATATTCAAAGTGTTGTTAAATTACATTACATAGAGCCAGATGGAATTATTATTTGTTTCTGTACAGAAATTGGATTCTTTGCCGTTTTATATCTTCAGAAAGCTACTACTCTTAACCACTACGGCTTGAGCTTGTTTTGCAGATTATTTTGAATCAAAACAGCATTTATGAAATTGTCTGTCTTGACCATAACAAGAACACAAAAATAATAATACAATTTGTAAGTGGGGAGAAGACATTATCTCTTTCTACTCGTTTTCTTGCCCTCTCCCATCTTTCATTTCACTAGGACACTTGTGTATTGTATTTCTTGTTTACCCTCTTTCCTTCTTATAAGTCTGATAGCTGTTTCTCAGTAGTTGATGTTGTGATTCAAACTGCTAAGATAGCACTATTTATTACACTAGTAACGTGTATATTAATGGGAACTTACCTTTTGACTTTAAGGTCTGCAGATTTAAAAAAAAAAAAAACAGCCCGGTCGAAAATAGGTGCCAGGAAATGATCTGGGTAGTAAAGGTGGTCAGTAGGCTGTTGACCACATCACCCGTCAAGTGTGGATTTGTCTATTTAAAAATATGTCTGGCTAGGCCCTGCGGTTGATGCGCCACGGATGTTAGTAGGTTCTTTTAGCATCTTCAGGTCTTGCTTTGTTTTTTTAATGACCTAATTATGTTTTTGTCTCTCACTTACCGGTAGCTGCATTTATTTCTGTGTTACTAACTAATTGTTGGCTAAAAATTCAACTGTAGCAATGGAAATGGTGTAGTTATGTGAAAACTATACTGATTGATCTATTTGAGGCTAGGAATACGCACATATACTTTAATGCCTTTGGCATATTAAAGGATCCCTTTCCACTGGACATATGGTGCTGTACCTATATTGTATAGACCAGTTGGCACTTGGTGCGCAATTTGGTCAGCATCTCGCTGACTGCCTTTACTTCCCAGGACTATCACCTGGTATCCATTTAAGACTGAGTTGGCCTGGGGAAAGGGTAATTGTTTTTCAAAAACTGCTCTGATCAGATTTGAACACACACGACTTTTGGATCTGCGGGTGATCATCTAGCCGCTAATCTGCATCGGCTCCCCTTTGGCTTATTGTAAAGTGATACATAAAGTTTGTTGTGTGTGCTTAAAAGGCAGCGCCAACCTCAGCATTTTTTAGGGGGGGGGGTGTTGCGGTTTTATATTAAATAGTTTGCCATTGCCTCCTGAACGGTTCGGCTCTAGTACCACTGTCAAAACTAACACAAGGCGATCTGGTGTCAGATCGCCTGCAGCTGGGGTTGATCCCGGCACCTTATCATTATGAAGTGTGTTAAGTGATAAATAACTGCCATGAAAAATCGTCACAATTACTCTCAAAAGACTGGCATAGTGCTAGCAGAACATGGCGTCAACACGGTCAGCATCCTTTGTAAACTTGTGTACATATTTTTACAAGCTGTACATCTACCTGTAGGCATATCATATGCCACTTCCTGAAATACAACATTCTGAAAATCATTTGTTATTTTTGTGTATGATTTTACTGTGTGCTTATTTATACATGGCTTGTATTTGTTTTAACTGTTCTACTGACATTAATTGTGGAATTGAATGATTTCCCATGCCTGGCTTCTTCTTCTTTCATCTCGGTGAAAGCTGTGTCAAGAGCACTATTAAGATTGATGTGCATTTCAGTAAGGCTGTTATTAATGCCATCACTCCATATTTCTTGCCATAGGTCTTCAGCTTGCTCTATACCTATTGTAGAGTTTCAGTGTGGGTCGCTGTGGTATTTAGTACCAGGGCATTCTTGTTAGGTGTCCAAACAACTTCATTTGTTGTTCTTTGATGACCTGTAAGACTGGCTTTATTCTGCTTCATTGGAAATTTAGCGCCAGCGAAGCTTTTGAAGGAGACGAAGCACTTGTGTACCTGTCCAGAGTGCTGTGAAGATAATCCTCACTAATTACCATACGATCGAAAAGCCTGAACAAGCAACTAGAAAAACTTAATCAAGTCCATAGAGATGTGGAAGAATAAACAAGCAACTAGAAAAACTTAGAGATCAAGCAACTAGAAAAACCATAGAGATGTGGAAGAATAAACAAGCAACTAGAAAAACTTAATCAAGTCCATAGAGATGTGGAAGAATAAGCAAGCAACTAGAAAAACTTAATCAAGTCCATAGAGATCCAAGAATAAGATGTGGAAGAGATGTGGAAGAATAAGCAAGCAACTAGAAAAACTTAATCAAGTCCATAGAGATGTGGAAGAATAAGCAAGCAACTAGAAAAACTTAATCAAGTCCATAGAGATGTGGAAGAATAAAAAAACAATCAAGCCAAGAGATGTAGAATAAACAAGCAACTAGAAAAACTTAAGTCCATAGAGATGTGGAAGAATAAACAAGCAACTAGAAAAACTTAATCAAGTCCATAGAGATGTGGAAGAATAAGCAAGCAACTAGAAAAACTTAATCAAGTCCATAGAGATGTGGAAGAATAAGCAAGCAACTAGAAAAACTTAATCAAGTCCATAGAGATGTGGAAGAATAAGCAAGCAACTAGAAAAACTTAATCAAGTCCATAGAGATGTGGAAGAATAAGCAAGCAAGCAACTAGAAAAACTTAATCAAGTCCATAGAGATGTGGAAGAATAAGCAAGCAACTAGAAAAACTTAATCAAGTCCATAGAGATGTGGAAGAATAAGCAAGCAGCTAGAAAAACTTAATCAAGTCCATAGAGATGTGGAAGAATAAGCAAGCAGCTAGAAAAACTTAATCAAGTCCATAGAGATGTGGAAGAATAAGCAAGCAACTAGAAAAACTTAATCAAGTCCATAGAGATGTGGAAGAATAAGCAAGCAACTAGAAAAACTTAATCAAGTCCATAGAGATGTGGAAGAATAAGCAAGCAACTAGAAAAACTTAATCAAGTCCATAGAGATGTGGAAGAATAAACAAGCAACTAGAAAAACTTAATCAAGTCCATAGAGATGTGGAAGAATAAACAAGCAACTAGAAAAACTTAATCAAGTCCATAGAGATGTGGAAGAATAAACAAGCACCTAGAAAAACTTAATCAAGTCCATAGAGATGTGGAAAAATAAGCAAGCAACTAGAAAAACTTAATCAAGTCCATAGAGATGTGGAAGAATAAGCAAGCAACTAGAAAAACTTAATCAAGTCCATAGAGATGTGGAAGAATAAGCAAGCAACTAGAAAAACTTAATCAAGTCCATAGAGATGTGGAAGAATAAGCAAGCAACTAGAAAAACTTAATCAAGTCCATAGAGATGTGGAAGAATAAGCAAGCAACTAGAAAAACTTAATCAAGTCCATAGAGATGTGGAAGAATAAACAAGCAACTAGAAAAACTTAATCAAGTCCATAGAGATGTGGAAAAATGAAGTCGTGTTTCATGGAAACAAAGACAGACTGGGTGTGAAAAGAGTTGCTGAAAGAAGAAAAGAGACAATTGAAATATTTTGGTCACACTATTTGTAAAAACTATACTGGAAAGAAAAGTCAATGGCAAGATTAAGGGGTAGACAACAATAAAAATGGGAGGACAACATCAAGAGATGGACAAACAGCAGTCTGAGAGTGTGGAGATCCATTGCAGCCAACCTTCCTTGTGGAGGAGGCACCTGATTGAACCTTTCTAGGGAAAAACAGGCAGTTCTATTTGAGAACTGAAATTATGGTGTTTAGTGTTAAAGCTTTTTGACTACTAAAAATGTTAATAAAGTAATGTACTTGTTTCCACATCTTGTGGCGTTCTTAGCACGTTGTAGGTAACTGTTCCCCTCTGTGCTTAGCATTATAACAGTTCAAGGATAACTTCTGCTGATGCTCTGAAAAATGCGAATTCCCCATTTCTGGACCAGAAGTACACTGGTTCTATCGCTCAGCTACAAATTTAAGATTGTGTGCTTGGTGTGACACTGTGAGCTGTGGATTTCATGTGGGATGTTTTTTTCCTGTTGTGCCTCTGATGTGTTGTTGACTACATTAAACAGCCATGAAGCTGACCTTATTACTCACCTAATGCCAGTTTGCCTATAAAATATAGGTCTAGCCCTATATGCCCAATACGTCTGAAGGTGTGGAAAAGGGTTCTTTACTTTTATGCATGTGGTCAGCGCCCTTTGAGAACAAGCAACAGAATCGGTTGAGAAACGATTATTATGGCCTGGAGAGAATGAGGCACCTGAGTGTAACCAAAGGGTCTGGCCAGCTTACAGGAAAGACAAGATGGACATGTAACCAGATTGTGACCGATACCATCAGTATTGGAACTCTGCGCTGGCTGCTGAAGATGAGGACGGAGCACACATGTTAATTCCCCTTAGTGCTGTGGTGTTGATTCTTGACTCAACATTTTGTACAAGCTTCAAGATGTTGCTGGGACTGTCTAAGTTTTCAAGGAGGATTTTGTGTGATTTCCACAGGAATGAAGCAGTTGTGGGTGACCCATCTGCGGTGAGGGAACCTTGACTAACAACTAACCTCAAGAATAAGAATCAAAAAGGGGCATCCCTGTGTGTTTTCTAGGGCCCTGTTGTGGGAAAAACAAGAATGGACCCAAAAGCATGTCATAAGAGTTGACTAACTGGGATCTTCCTTCGAAGTCGGAGTTTATCTGACTGAGAGGCAAGGAATCAAAAGTCTGCACGCAAAAAAGTCGGATCTGTGAAATGGATGCACACGCAACACTCAGGTTCTGTTATAGGACTGCAGTCTATGAGTGGACGAACAACCAGAACTTTCCGCTGGAGTTTACAGATGGTGAACGCGAAGAAGAAGAAGCAACCCCGTGTGAGTTTCGGAAGTCGGACTGCATCTGCCCAAGCGGCAAGGAACAACCAACTGCACACATTACCAGTTCCCTTCCATTTCTTGTTCTGGTCACCATGAGAGCATTGAGTTTTTTGTATTTAGCATAAAAAGTGGATGAGGTGACCAGTCCATCAAATCTGTGACTGCATTAGGACAACATCGGTACTAGAAAAACCGACTCTATCTAGTGTTTGATACTAACATACACATGAAAACTGAACCATAAGGCAATTGCTTTAGCTAAAATTGTAATTTACATTTTGAGATAACAGAGCAGCATTCTGTTCCATGGAACATTAGAACATGAACTTTGCACTCCAGTGAGTTTTCTAAACATTTTGATTTACATGAGCATGTAGTTTTCTCTAGGACAATGAATGATTCTGTCTTCATGTCCAATGACAATGAAACTCCCAAAACCTGGCAGGAAACATCTGACTGCCTCCTGGGAAGAATTGACAACAGCTGTGTGGAAACTTTTTGTGAAGACATAACACAAGCAATCCTGAATGCAGCGTCGAAAGCCATCCCAAGGGGCAGCCGGAAGGCATATAAACCTTTTTGGAATCAAGAAATTCAAAATACTATATCTGAAAGGAATAAAGCAAGAATATTGCTCGAAACTGCACGTTCAACAGAAGCAAAGATCCAATACAATAAAGCATGTGCCAGAGTAAAGCTTGTAGTTAATAAGGCTAAAAGAGATAAATAGACAGAAACTTGCTCCAACTTAGTCCTTAGACAGAATGGAAATAAAGCATGGACTTTAGTTAAAAACCTCTCCAAAGAAAGTAGAAAAGTGAACCCAAAACCAGTGACAGATGGGAGTAAGACAATCACTGAAGACAAGAAGAAAGCAGAACATTTCAATCATTATTTTGCCTCAGTTAACAGAGCAGGTAAGCTGTCAGAACAATAGAACACAGCTCTCTCAGTTGAAGAAACAAGAGAGAGCTCCAACAGCCAGCGACTCCCTTTTTGAAAATGAATTTAGCATGGATGAATTAGAGCAAGCCCTGAAGAAATTAAAACCTAGAAAATCTCCAGGCCCAGATAAGATCCACAACGAAATGCTGTTACATCTTGGCCGGTCTGGGAGAGAAGTAGTTCTCAGGCTTATTAATAAAACTTGGAGGTCAAGCAAACTTCCAAAGGCATGAAGGAATGCATATATCGTCCCCATTCTTAAAACCAAAAAGCCTCCAGATGACCCCAAAAGCTACCGCCCGATATCCTTAACATCATGCTTGGGCAAAGTTGCAGAAAGAATGATAAGCAGGCGCTTATATTGGTTCTTTGAGAGTTCTGGTGTTCTATGCCATGAACAGGCAGGCTTCAGAACCAACAGCTGCACAGAAGACCAGCTGTTCAGACTGACACAAAGAATACATGATGGCTTCCAGAATAAGAAACACACAGTGGCAGTCTTTGTCGACCTCCAGCAGGCCTATGACAGAGTATGGAGAAAAGGTCTCCTGATGAAGATGATGAGCATAGGAATACATGGCAGATTGTATAACTGGGTGAAATACTTCCTGATAGATAGAACAATCCAGACTAAGATGCACAACGCAATCTCTTTTAAAGAAGTCTTGGAGGAGGGCTTGCCACAAGGCTCTCATTGAGCTGTACACTATTCCTAATCTTTATCAATGACCTGCCAGAACAAATCAAGGCCGAAAAGCCTTGTACGCTGATGACCTAGCAATATGGCAGAGTCATGAAAATGTGGAAAGTGGAGCCCAAAGACTGAATGGAGACCTTAGAAGACTGCATGAGTACTGCCAAAGATGGAAACTCAAGGTTAACTGTGCAAAGACTCTCTACACAATCTTTACCAAAAGCCACCAAGTAGCAAGGAAGAATATTAACCTGAGGTTAGACAAACACCAAGTGATAAAAGAAGAGCATCCCACATACCTTGGAGTCACACTTGACCGGCAGCTCAGCCTCAAGAACCATATTGAAAATATCAGGAATAAGGCATTGAGGCGGTTACAGTTATTAAAGAGACTTGCAGGTACATCATGGGGATCAGACAAGGAAACTCTGAGGGGCTTATATCTAGGATATGTTCGCTCTGTGATAGAGTACAACAACTCACTGCTTACAACTTGCTCCAAAACTAACCTAGAGACTCTTGACAGAGTACAAAATAATGCCCTCCGATTAATCTGCGGAGCTATGCAGTCTACACCAACTGCTGCATGTGAAATCCATACAAATGTGGAACCCCTCGGGTTGTGGAGAGAAAAAGCCACTTTAGAAATTTATAAAAAGATGCATTAGGAAAAATCGTAATCATCCTAATAGACATCTTGTAGAAAACTGGGAATACAAACAAAGAATAAAGCACAAATCTGTTTTACACTGTGTTAATGAAATTCAGGACAGATACCACCTCCCAGAAAGACGTCAAGGAATTCAGAATGTTGCAAGAAACCTACCACCAAATGCTCTCTTTAAAGCTCCAGAAGTCCAAACTAAATTGGTAGGTGAGGAAACCAAACAGTCCGACCCAATCGCTCTTATGAACTCATCACTAAAGACCGTTGATTCTTACCCCCAAGAATGGATACATGTCTATACTGATGGATCAGCATTTAAAGCTACCATTAAAGCAGGTTACGGAATCTACATAGGTTATCCCGATGGATCTGTTGAAGAGATTTTTGATGCATGCGGGGAATTCTGTTCAAACTATGAAGCTGAAATAATTGCACTGGAAACAGAAGTATACCACCTAAAGACTGTAATGGATGTTTACCCTTCAAAGGTCCAAAATATTGTCATCTTCACAGATTCAATGTCTGCCCTTCAAGCTCTGGAGGGCCGTGAACGCTGCAGAACTGAAATAGCCAAGATAATTCTGGATGCTGATCCGCTTATTACCTCATACAACATCAGAATAGTGATGCAGTGGATTCCAGGTCACTCCGGCACACCAGGTAATGACAGATTGGCAAAGAAAGGAGCAACACAAGTACAACCACCTACAGCGACAACCCTCCAGACAGCAAAAACACTGATAAGAGCTATAAACAAAGAGACTTGGTTGAACAGATGGGCCATGGGAGACACTGGAAGAGAGGTTTATAGACATATGTCTGGCCCTGATCCTAATGACAGCATTAACCATCTAACAAGAAGGGACCAGGCCACCATCTTCAGACTTAGAACGCAACATACTCCACTCAATGGACACCTAAACAGAATACAGCCACAACGCTCCCCAGAGTGCCAGCTATGTAACTACCCCTACAAAACTGTTGAACACCATCTCTTTGAGTACCCAAAACTCAGTGAGACAAGAAGAACGCTACTCCCTCCGAGACCAGACAAGTGGAACACCTTGTACGGAGGAAAAGAACAGCTTGTGAAAACATGCAAATTCCACTACATGGCATTTGGCCAAAGGGCGAAAGCTCATGCGCCGCTGGATCGATAACAACAACAACAACCCAAAACCTGGCAGTGAAATATTACCAGACTGGGTCTGATCTCAATGGGATACAGAGGTGCCAAACCACACATGTCGGTGAACCAGGCTTATACTGGACAGGGCCTATCCATACCTCCGTGGTCAACCTAGAAACAGGTGTCCAACTGGAAATGTGTTGCTAGAATCAATGTTTCCTTTTATGTCCGACATCTGCCCGATAGGCAAGAAACCAACAGTCTGCACATAAATAAACAGATCTATAAAATGAATGTGCATGCAACAATCAAGTTTAGGACAAGACCAAAGTCAAGAAGTGAGCAAACAATAATGACTTTCTGGAGAAGTTTACAGCTGGTGAACGCAAAGAACAGGAAAGTCGGTCTGTGCTGTGCTGAAAAAAAAACTGACCTACTTAATCTTAATATGCCTGTCCACACATGTCAACTAGTGGCAATAGAAGTCTGTGGGTTTGCCTGTGAAAATAGTGGTTTGTGTTCAGTCCCTAGAAGTGGCAAGATTTTCACACACCAGTACAACTTTGGGGGAGGGGAGGGGGGGGGGGGGGGGGGGCTGCTGTGGTGTAGTGCTAGACTCTCATATTTGCATCGGAAGGTCACAGGTTCATGTCCTGATGGAGCCAGACTTTTTCACAAATGACCCTGGCTCCCAAGTCAACCCAGCCTTAAATGGTTACCAGGAAAAGTCCTGGGAAATAAAGGCGACCGGCGTGATGCTGACCACATCACCCACCACGTTCCGACTGGTCTGTAAAACAAGCCCTATATGCACAATATGCCTGAAGATGTGGAAAAGGGTCCTTTTAGTACGACTTTTGGGCTGATCTAGCCTCAAAAGAATGATATACATGGACAAGGTAATACATACACAAAAGTATAACAAACAATGTCTTATGTCACTGACATCAAACCAGATTACAATATAGAATTAAATAGCAGTTCATTAACTACATTTTTGCTGAATGAATGGTTTAATCTGTGAAAATTAAGTAATGAATAGTGTAATCTGTAAAAGTTAACTAATGAACTTTTTTAGCTGCAAAATCACAACCTTTAATCAATCAACATGTGAAAATCAACAACCTAGAATAAAACCATGAAAATCAACAATCAACGAGAGTGAACCATGGAAAACAACAACCAACGAGAGCAAACCAAGAAAGTCAACCAACAAGAGCGAAACCGTAAAAATCAACAGGCTCAATATATGTACAAATTATAACACCAAAAGATAACAGTTCTACATAGTTCACATGTTATGTTATATCATTTAGTCTATGTCGGTGGCTTTAGTAATCACAGCTGACTCAGCCTTCTGTCTCCAGTACTGTCAATTATTCTTTCATGCCATGATGCTGAATTGTCTCTCTCTCTCTTTACCTCCAACTGTCCCACTGTCATATTCCAGTTTTTACCTTTTCATGCCCTGCCAAAAGATGGATTTTCTACTTATTATACAGGTAAAATCAGTTCACTTTGTGAGTTTATTACTTTCAAGGCATCTCCATTACACTGTTTGAATATCCAGGCTGAATTTTTTGGGTGGGGGGGGGGGGGGGGGTTTGTGGGGTTAAAACAAGGATAGGACAGTCCACAAAAAAACAGGAATAAGATGTCAAAAATCAGTCTCTGTCACCTTCACTCAGACAATAAAAGACTTAACTAGAAATCAAGTAAGAAATGTCCGGCAATTTTCCTCCAACACTTTGTTATCAATGTCAAAAGTATGTCTCCCTTATCAACATCCCATATGTGAAATGAAAGATTACTGGCATCTCCATAAGAGTCAGAATGAGAATATTAGTTCTTATTGAGATACCACAAAATGGTGGTTTGGAATGAAAATTGAATTATATATAAAAAAAAAAAAAAAGAAATGATCACTTATTTACTTACTTACTTAGTCGCTCCTCTTCTACCTTGGGGTGTAGAGGTTTGCCAGAGAGATCGCCAGACGTCTCTATCCGCAGTTTTCTTTCTGGCTTTGTTCCATTCCAGTCCTCTGTCAGTTAGGGACTGTCGGATGTTGTCTTCCCAGCGCACCCTGGGTCGTCCCAGAGGTCTGGTTCCCTGGTTCTTAGCCTCCCATGCTTGCCATGGTGGCCGATTTTCTCCCATTCTGCATACATGTCCAAGAAATGATCAACTAGTAGTAAAAGGATACAACCCAAAACAAACAAACAAAATCTGGATAAAGAGCCAGATGTATCAACTGCAATAAGAGTATTTTTTTTTTAATGAAAGCATATCTTGTGTTAATATGTACATGACATCATTTTTGCTCGTAATATGATCTTTCCAAGGTATCTGATTACTGATTTGCGTGTGTCCACACAGAAAAGTAAACATCCCCTGCAATATATTTGTCCACACAGAAAAGTAAACACATTCCCTGCAATATATTTGTCCACACAGAAAAGTAAACATATCCCCTGCAATATATTTGTCCACACAGAAAAGTAAACATATCCCCTGCAATATATTTGTCCACACAGAAAAGTAAACATATCCCCTGCAATATATTTGTCCACACAGAAAAGTAAACATATCCCCTGCAATATATTTGTCCACACAGAAAAGTAAACATATCCCCTGCAATATATTTGTCCACACAGAAAAGTAAACATATCCCTTGCAATATATTTGTCCACATATAACTTTACATACATTCACTTCAATATGAACTTTAAACACAGCTGAGTGCAGTATATTTGTTAATGCAGAGCAGTACACAAATCGATTACAGTATATTACCATACAGAATAGTCCACAGTTTCACAACAATATATTTGTCCATGCAGAACAGCCAACATTTTTACTATAAAATATTTGTCCATACAGAACATCCCACACTTTTACTACAAATATATTTGTCTACACAGGACATTGCACCCATTTATAACAGTATATTTGTTCATAAAGAATAGTTCACACTTTCACTATGGTATACTTGTCCACATACAATAGTACACACTTTCACTACAGTACATTTGTCCATGCACAACAGTAAACACTTTCACTACAGTACATTTGTCCATGCACAACAGTACACATCTTCACTGCAGTACATGTGTCCACACACACCTGTACACACTTTCACTACAGCACATTTGTCCACATAACCAGTATACACTCTGACTATAGTATAGTACATTTATCCATACATTATCAATGCAATATGGTTGCCCATACTAGCAATCTGTCCACCCAGAACCCCAAAAAAATCTCACTGCAGTACATCTACCCAAACCAGCAATTTGTCCAACCAACCAACAACAAAATCCCACAGAAACTATAATACGTAAACAGATATGATTAAGTCCATGTCACTGAAAATTGTCTGAATTAACTCTCTAACTGTGCTCCACTCTAATCTATCTAGTCCACAGCCAATTTTCGGCATAGCCAGATTTTTGACATTGTGTTTCAAGGCATGGTCTTTCATCTTGCGCAGACTGGACTCGAGATCAGCATACCTGGGTTTGTCACTGTACCGGAGTTTTGTCACCAGATAATAGATGTAACGATTCTCTCTTGTTAATACTGCAACATCACCAACTTTTGCATCTAAGTGAAGAAAATGGGAAGAAAAAAAATGTTAACTGACAAATTATGTGCAACAAATTCTCATTATATTAAGAAACAATTCTGTTCATTACTGCTAAATTAAGAAAACAGTACTGAATTCTCATTACAATAATACTGGTATGCTTATTACTACAGTCGAGTCTGGATAAGTAGAAGTCGCATGGACCTAAGATAATGCTTCCACTTATCAGGATTTCTAATTATCTAGACAGCACACACAATAGATATAATTGCCTGGACTAAGCTGGTCATGTCGACTTAACCGAAATGCGACTTATCCGAGTTGGAATTAAGTGGACTTGACTGTACTAAACTGTATGAGTCAAATTCTCATTACATTAAGAAATATCTGTACGTTTATTACTACAAAACTGTCAGCTTCAAATTTTCATAACATCAAGAAACAATTGCATGTTTATTACTACTAAATGTGCACCAAATTGCTATTACATTACAAAAAAATAATGTTTATTACCACTAAATTATGTGCATCAAATTACCAATGCTTTAAAAAAACATTACATACTTGCTCTTAACATATTAAGTGCACCAAATTCTCATTACATTGAAAAAAAAATTTATGTCACTCTGGACAAGGCTATAAATCCCAGTCTTGATGACTACATGACACATTTGCAATCTTTCTAATTTAGTTTCATACCAACTTCACGGCACATTTGCAATCTTTCCGATTTAGTTTCCTAGAAACTTCAGAACACATTTGCAATCTTTCACATTTAGTTTCCTACCAACTTCATGACACTTTTGCAATGTTTCCAATTTTCTTTGCTACGAACTTCAAGATACGGTTGCAATCTTTCCAATTTACTTTCCTACTACTTCAGGACACTTTGCAATGGTTCCGATTTAGTTTCCTACCACTTCATGACACATTTGCAATCTTTCCGATTTAGTTTCCTACCAACTTCAGGACACATTTGCAATCTTTCCAATTTACTTTCCTACCACTTCAGGACACATTTGCAATGTTTCCAATTTACTTTGCTACCAACTTCACGACTTATTTGCAATCTTTCCAATTTACTTTGCTACCAACTTCACGACACATTTACAATCTTTCCGATTTAGTTTCCTACCAACTTCACGCACACATTTGCAATCTTTCCAATTTACTTTCCTACCATTCAGGACACATTTGCAATCTTTCCAATTTAGTCTCCTACCAACTTCACGACACATTTACAATCTTTCCAATTTACTTTCCTACTAACTTCAGGACACATTTGCAATCTTTCCAATTTACTTTCCTACCACTTCAGGACACATTTGCAATCTTTCAGATTTAGTTTCCTACCACTTCAGGACACATTTGCAATCTTTCCAATTTACTTTCCCACCACTTCAGGACGCATTTGCAATCTTTCCAATTTAGTTTCCTAGAAACTTCAGGACACATTTGCAATGTTTCCAATTTACTTTGCTACCAACTTCAAGAAATGTTTGCAATCTTTCCAATTTACTTTCCTACTACTTCAGAACACATTTGCAATGGTTCCGAGTTGGTTTCCTAATACTTCATGACACATTTGCAATCTTTCCGATTTAGTTTCCTACCAACTTCAGGACACATTTGCAATCTTTCCAATTTACTTTCCTACCACTTCAAGACACATTTGCAATGTTTCCAATTCACTTTGCTACCAACTTCACGACTTATTTGCAATCTTTCCAATTTACTTTCCTACCAACTTCACGACACATTTGCAATCTTTCCGATTTAGTTTCCTACCAACTTCACGCACACATTTGCAATCTTTCCAATTTACTTTCCTACCATTAAGGACACATTTGCAATCTTTCCGATTTAGTCTCCTACCAACTTCAGGACACATTTGCAATCTTTCCAATTTACTTTCCTACCAACTTCAGGACACATTTGCAATCTTTCCAATTTACTTTCCTACCACTTCAGGACACATTTGCAATCTTTCAGATTTAGTTTCCTACCACTTCAGGACACATTTGCAATCTTTTCAATTTACTTTCCTACCACTTCAGGACACATTTGCAATTTTTCCAATTTAGTTTGATACCAACTTCACGGCACATTTGCAATTTTTCCGATTTAGTTTCCTAGAAACTTCAGGACACATTTGCAATCTTTCCAATTTACCTTTTTACCAACTTCAGGACACATTTGCAATCTTTCCAATTTACTTTCCTACCATTCAGGACACATTGGCAATCTTTCAGATTTAGTTTCCTACCACTTCACGACACATTTGCAATCTTTCCAATTTACTTTTCTACCACTTCAGGACACATTTGCAATCTTTCCGATTTAGTTTCCTACCACTTCAGGACACATTTGCAATCTTTCCGATTTAGTTTCCTACCAACTTCACGCACACATTTGCAATCTTTCCAATTTACTTTCCTACCATTCAGGACACATTTGCAATCTTTCCAATTTAGTCTCCTACCAACTTCACGACACATTTGCAATCTTTCCAATTTACTTTCCTACCACTTCAGGACACATTTGCAATCTTTCAGATTTAGTTTCCTACCACTTCAGGACACATTTGCAATCTTTCCGATTTAGTTTCCTACCAACTTCACGGCACATTTTCTATATTTCTAATTTACTTTCCTACAAACTTCAGGACACATTTGCAATCTTTCCGATTTAGTTTCCTACCACTTCACGACACATTTGCAATCTTTCCAATTTACTTTCCTACTAACTTCAAGACACATTTGCAATCTTTCCGATTCAGTTTCCTAGCAACTTCACGACACATTTGCAATCTTTTTGATTAAGTTTCCTACCAACTTCACTTCTGAGTAACATCTCCAGTAGTCTGTGACTCACTGTATCTATCTAATTCTGTCTTATGCAACAATAAGTTACTTACTGACCAAAGCCAAACTATATATGTATTTTTTTCAGAACTATGCATATGTAGCAGTAAGAGAATAGGGGCTTTTGAGCTGAAATGCTGTATAAAGATTCTCAGAATATATCTTGGACAAAGAAGAGGAGAAATACTGACATCTGAAAGATCTGAACATCAAGGAAAATTGGCTAATAAACAGCATCCTGTCTCGGAAGCTGAACTATATATTGGTCATATCAAATGCCACGACAGACTGGAAAAAATTATGGCAGAAGGCATGGTACCAGGAAGGAGAGACAGGGGCCGACCGACACGAAGATCGGCACAGGATATGACTCCTTGAGTATGAAAGTATATGAGGCGGGAGAACTGGCAAGAGACCGAGTTTCTTTCAGGCAGACCGTGATAAGAGCGACGTTCTGCAAAGGACCTGCTACATGATGATGCATATGTAGACATATGTATGCAGTGCCAGATTTAGATATATATAATATAATAAAACATATTAGCTAAATAAGCAACTGCTTAGTGCCTCACAATCAACAGGGGCCTTTAAAAAAAATTGTTTTCATTTTTTTGGGTAATATATTTTGAATGTAATTTTTATTTTATTTTAATACACTTTAATCCCCCCCCCCCCCCCACCCAACCCACAAAAATAATCTACATTTTTAAAATATTATTTTTGGTATACTATCTTTGGCTTTTGTTTGTTTTGAATTGCTGTAGCTTGTAGAATTTAAATAAAATATTTAGCTTGATATACGTTAGAAATTATTTTGCATTTGGTAAAATAATGTTTTCAGGTGCAAATTACAACAGGCCACTTTGTTCAATGTCTGCTCCCTCACATTTTTACATTGCTTTACTTCTGTAGGCCTGTAAATACTGTATTTTTCTGTTTAAAAGACAATGTATTTTCCCAAATGTTTCACAATTTAAAAGTGGGAGGGGGTGGGGGGGATGGTCTAATACCACTCTTGCATGACATCCTGCATTCTGAGCTGGGAGAGCGGAAGGAGTACTCTGCAACACAGTCCCATTGGAAGTGATATTTTGGTACCAGGCCAGGAAGAAAATATCTACACTAATTTCTTACTTTAATAGACGCAAGTCTTTTCAGAGCTCGGACTTCTTAAATACAAAAGCATCAGGCTTAATAACGGAGGACTGACAACCAACCTTGTGCTCGCAGTTCATCAAGACCTGCAAACTTTTTCTTGAAGATGACGGCGATGCCTTTGCTCATGTGCATATCTTGGCTCACACAATGTGCCAGGCTGTAGCAGTTAGGGGCATTCAAAAAGATCTCCCTTTACTTCTGTAATCTGGACCATTGCTGGCTGTTTTGGAAGAAATTACATTTAATGAAAACTACTGCACACATAATAAGTAATCCTTTTAAGTTAATATTTTAACTTTTTTAATCCCACAAAAAATGTAGTACAGTGTAGTATCTTTAGTTTGCTCAAGCCAAAAGAAAACAATCTGAGGACTAGGACTTTTTCCTTAGAAAAAATGTGCCAGAACTCCCCACAAAGTGCCGATACTACCACAAAGTGTTTAAAAAAGTGTCGATAATACCACAAAGTGTTTAAAAAGGTGCCAATAATACCACAAAGTGTCTAAAAAGGTGCCAATGCTACCACAAAGTGTTTAAAAAGGTGCAGATAATACCATAAAATGTCTAAAAAGGTGCCAATAATACCACAAAGTGTCTAAAAAGGTGCCAATGCTACCACAAAGTGTTTGAAAAGGTGCAGATAATACCATAAAATGTCTAAAAAGGTGCCAATAATACCACAAAGGTGCCAATACTACCAAAAAAGTGCCAAAAATAAAAGGGTGCCAATACTACCACAAAGTGTTTTTTAAAAAGGTGCCAATTATAAAAAGTTTAAATAGTGCCAATACTATACTGTCTAAACTAAACCACAAAGTGTGTGCCCAATACTACCACAAAGTGTGCTGCAATACTACCACAAAGTGTCTAAAAGGAGCCAATACTACCACAAAGTGTTTAAAAAGGAGCCAATACTACCACAAAGTGTCTAAAAGGAGCCAATACTACCACAAAGTGTCTAAAAGGTGCCAATACTACCACAAAGTGTCTAAAAGGTGCCAATACTACCACAAAGTGTTTAGAAAGGTGCAGATAATACCATAAAATGTCTAAAAGGGTGCCAATACTACCACAAAGTGTTTAAAAAGGTGCAGATAATACCATAAAATGTCTAAAAGGGTGCCAATACTACCACAAAGTGTTTAAAAAGGTGCCAATACTACCACAAAATGTCTAAAAGGTGCCAATACTACCACAAAGTGTTTAAAAAGGTGCAGATAATACCATAAAATGTCTATGCCAATTACCACAAAGTAAAAAGGTGCTCAAAAATGTCTAAAAGGTGCCAATACTACCACAAAATGTTTAAAAAGGTGCCAATACTACCACAAAGTGTCTAAAAGGTGCCAATACTACCACAAAGTGTTTAAAAAGGTGCAGATAATACCATAAAATGTCTAAAAGGTGCCAATACTACCACAAAGTGTTTAAAAAGGTGTAGATAATACCATAAAATGTCTCAAAAGGTGCCGATAATACCACAAAGTGTCTAAAAAGGTGCCAATACTTCCACAAAGTGTTTAAAAAGGTGCTGATAATACCACAACATGTCTTTAACAGTAGCACTGAAAAAAAAATTATACCCAAAAAAAAAAAGATGCCAGTATTGCGTACAGCAAGAAGAAAAACCCTATTGATGACGCTATCTTTAGTATGCTCAAAGCAAAAGAAAAATGTCTGGACACATTATGAAATGGGTCAGATTCCTGGGAAGAGCCAACTGCCAATTACACATTTGTGAGACTGGAAGACTTTCAGGACGGCATTTTTTCCTGAGGTTTGGACATGAATAATTTTGAGCTCAATTTGTGTTTTTTTAACTGCAACATGACAAAGCTAACACCTTCCTTGGCTGTATAGTGACACATAATATATAAAATTAAAGAGAAATGGATACATAAAACATCTAAACTAATTAATTATCAGTACTGCAGCATTGTGAATACAATAGCTAAGACTCGTAGCTTTTTTCCCTGCGAAAAAAGGTGCTGGTACCCACCACAAAGTGTCTATTACATTTGACTTCCGGTCAAAATGGACACTAGGCACAGGCGCTGTTTGGAGCCGAGGCAAATTTGTTGCTTCTGCCACACAGTGGCCATTGCATTCTTGCTCCATTTGTAGACTGAAAGGATATAGTTTCGTCGCCCAGTTTCTGAGTTGAATGCATAGCGTGACACTGTGAGCTGCGGATTTCATTTAGAATGTTTTTTTCGACTGTGACCAACGTGGTGGTGTGAATTGTAGATTCAGAAAATGGCGTGATGCTTGTTGTGGCAATGTTGGTGGTGCCCTTATGTGATTAAAACTGATCACGTGTGCAACTGCTGATCTGTTGGTGACTTCTGCTACCATCAATGATGTACTGCATTTCTAATGTCGGACTGTTTGTGTTAGCACTTCTGTTGGCTACCGTATGCTTTTGATGCATGTGTATGCTAGTGCATATTTCCACAAGGGACTGTGATAAACATTGTGTGTGTTTTTTGTTGGCACAGGAGCGGAGCAACGATGGGGTGACCCGTTTGCTATGAAGCTGAAACTAAGACTACCAGACATTGGCGTTGTAAACATTACACCAAATATATTAAAGGTGCCAGTACTGCGTACAGCCAGAGAAAGACCACTTACACTAACACAAATTTAGCTGCAGCTTAATTTATTCACAATAAAGGTACACGACCCTTTCTCACACTAGTGCATCTGGCATATAGTGCAAGTGCAGGGCTATTCAACTGGCGGCTTGGGGGCCAAATATGGTTCGCCAAGACCCATAGATTATTATCATTTGCATTGTATTAATGGTCTTTCTATGCTTGAGCTCAGAACTGCGGCCTGTAAAAATTCCTGAGTGAACAGCTTAATAGCTCTGTGCTAGTGGCAGACCACTGTATATATAGAGCAAATCAGCAATCAGTGAGTGATGTTGATCTTTCACGGCTGCCTTTACTTCCCATAATATTTACTCATGTCTGTTTTATTTATTAGAAAGTGCAGGTATTATCAATTATTATTTATAGAATATTATATCATTTGTAAAGGACCTTTTCCACATCTTCAGGCGTATTGGGCAGACAGGGCTACACCTATATTTTATAGACCAATCAGCACTGTGTGGGTGATGTGGTCGCCTTTACTTCCCAGGACTGTACCTGGTGCACACTCAAGGCTGGGTCGACCTCAGAGCCAAGTTCATTTCTGAAAAAAGTCTGGCTCGTTCAAGGCCCGAACCCACGAGCTTCTGACCCATAGGTGAGTGTCTAGCCGCTACACCATAGCTATCATTCTGACATTTGTTAATGAATTCATCAGTGAATTATTAAATAAACAAGGGCAGACATTAAACATTTCTCTAGTGTCAATAATTAATTTCCCTAGTAGTTGTAGTTTAAACTTGAGAATTTTTTTGTATATGTGTTATAAACTAAAACTTGACGGCTCTCAACCGAACTTCTATCCGATATTATGGCGGCCAAACAAATACACTAACAGGGCCTCAGCCCGTTGCAGAATGCGGACTTCCTGCGATGAACACATCGCGCCAAAACTATAATCAGCTCCGAATAACGAAACAAATGCTCTAACAGGGTCTCAGCGATGTGTTAATTGCGGACCTGTTTCTGCGACAGTATCCCTCTCGCCGCTACTCGCAGAGCGGATGGGGATCCCAACTAGATGCCTGGGAATCACAAGCAAATAAATCGGAGGAAGTTGCAGGAGATGCGGTAGCTGCTGCTCGTGAGTCCCAGCCATTTAGTTTAGCCGGTACTGTCGGTGGTGAGGCAAAGTCACAGAAACAGAGACCCTGTTAGAGCATTTGTTTCGTTATTCGGAGCCGATCCTAGTTTTCCCGCGATTGGTTCCTCTGCAGGAAGTCCGACAAGTCCGCATTTTTCATAACTAAGGCCCTGTTAGGGTATTTGAATTTGTTTGGCCGCCATAACGCCGGGGTAGAAGTTCGGGAGGAAACCTAAAAATTTTGAAACAAATACATACTTGACAAGACAAGTCCTTCGAGCCAGTATTTTGCTGATAAATAAATGTAGCGCATTTAAATATAAATTAAGGACAAGCGGCAAACGTCCATTTAATCAAGTAACAGAAAGTGTTATTACTAATCCCAGCAGATGTGAATGGAAAACAAGGCTGGGCGAATTCGTACCGGGATTGCCAGATAAAACACTTGATTTTATGCCAAACTATTACCCAAAACATGCCAGAAAATGCCAAATAAAGTGTAACATTGTACTCAAAAATGAGAACTAGAGATGAACCATTCCAGCCATCTGAATATGTCAATGATAGTCAAGGCAAACCCATACATGAGGAGGGCAAGATCAGAGAAAGGTGGAAAGAATATTTTCAGACTCTTCTGAATGTAACAGGAAATGAGGAAACAGTACCATTCACACCCAGATGTACAAACGAGGAACAGCCTACAATAATCGAACAAGAAGTCAGAGAAGCAATCAGATGCAGTCCCAAAAATAAGGCAAAAGGTGTTGATGGAATATCAGCCGAGGCAATACAGGCTTGTGGAGAATTTGGAGTCACCTGGCTACTCCACATATTTAGGAAAGCCTGGAATGAAAGAACTGTACCAATAGACTGGCAAAGAGCCCTTATAGTCCCAATTTGGAAAAGAAAAGGCAATAAGCAAGATTGTAACAATTACAGAGGCATCTCCCTTCTAAGCCACGTAGGAAAAATGTTTGCCAAAATTCTGGAACAACGAATTAGATCCGTTGTAGAACCGATCCTGAGCCCATCACAGGTCGGATTTAGGAAAGGAAGAGGGTGTACTGACGCTATTTTTGCTTTAAGACAAGTTAGCGAAAAGACAATAGAACACAGACATCAAATGAACATCGCTTTCATAGATCAAGAAAAAGCTTTCGATAGAGTAAACAGAAATGTATTATGGAAAGTTCTTGAAAACTATGGTATAAATAGAACAATTTTAGATTGTGCTAGGGCTATTTATAGACAAAGTGAAAGCGCCATTAGAACAAGAGCTGGCATCACAGACTGGTTCAAAACATCAGGAGTAAGACAAGGTTGTGTATTATCACCTTTACTTTTCATAATATTTATGGACAATATTAATAAAATAGACATAACACCAACAGATGTCGATAAACAGGAGGACTTCAATGAGCTGCTCTTTGCCGACGATCAATGCATTTTTCACAGTGATAGTAAACAGCTGCAAGACCACATAAACCTACTACACGACAATTGCCTCAAGCATCATATGAAGATCAATACTGAAAAGACAGAAGTCATGAGCATAAGTAGAGAGCAACAGACCATCGACATAAAGATTATAGATCACAGCCTAAACAAGTGCAAGAATTTAAATACTTAGGAAGTATCTTTACATTCAATGGTAAAATAGACAGAGAGATCGAAGGAAGAATCCAACAAGCCAATAATGTCGCATACCAGCTTGCCCCAATTTTAAAACACCCTGCTGTCCCAGCTGAGATAAAAAGACAAATTAGAAATACAATCTTTATACCGACATTAGGTTATCAATGTCAGACTTGGACATTAACAAAAGAACACGAGAGAAGACTAACCACCTCTGAAATGAGATGTTTGAGAATGGCTGCGAATAAAACCAGAAGAGATCGAGTGAGAAACGATGTGATTACAAGAACTATTGGAACCATACCCATCGTTAAATTTATTGAGAAGCAAAGAATGAAATGGTTTGGTCACCTAGTGAGAATGGAACCAACGATGCCAGCATCAAGAGCATACAACATGAAAATCGAAACACCAAGAGGCAGGGGAAGACCAAGAAGAATATGGATTGAAGGAGTCACGGACAACTTGAGACTTCATAACATCACGGCATATGAAGCGACTGAGCGCGCCCTGGCTCGGTTGCCGATCATCTGTTAGACTGCGATGCCTAGCGGCACAAGCAGATTTTGACAAAAGAAGAAGATTGTACTCACTTCACATCAAAAGCTCTAGGTTGAATTCTTCACTGTCATCCTCAATGGAACCAGTGGAAAATACAACGTAAACCTTTTCGGATGTAAAATCTTTAAGCATTTTCTCAGACGGGATGAAGTTTTTGCAACTCATATATAATGATAGCATATATCTTGTTCCGAAAATCATCAATAAGGTCATCCATAAGTACAGGCGATATAATATTTTTTTATTAGGCATGAAAATTTAGTGCTATGCACCTGGGAGTCGCCGTGGCAGAGCGGCTAGACGTGCGCCGCGGATCGGAAGGTCGTGGGTTCGCTCCCTGGTGGAGACGGACTTTTCTTCAAAAATGACCTTGGCTCCCAGGTCGACCCAGCCTTGAGTGGGTACCGGGTGCAATCCCGGGAAGTAGAGGCGGTCGGCGTGACGCTGACCACATTACCCATCTTGTGCCGTTGGTCTATAAAAATATAGGTCTAGCCCTATATGCCCTATACGCCTAAAGGCGTGGAAAGGGTCCTTTACTTTTTTTTTTTTCAACTTACCTGTATGTGCTCAAATGTTCTCCCCCAACCATACGCTCTCGTGATTTCACTTAGATGATCAATTATGCGTATTGCACAAGGCAGCTCATGCTTACAGCAAGTTGCAACTCTGCTGCCTGTAACGTTATCATTACGTTGCCTAGGAGTCATTGTTGTAATAAACTGTGACTGGCTTTTTGACGGAGTTTTCATCTTGTGTTTTTCGGATTTTTCATGATTTGATATGCTAATAATTCTTGGTGCAACAGTGCACTGATACAGTTTGCAATATGCTGGCTCTGATCCGTCTGAAGATCTTTTGAGCCGTGGGTATGTTTTCTTCCAGTTACTATTATACTTGCAATGTCATAAGACGCTTTACATATTTTGGGATGACGTGACCATTGGTAAAAGTAATAAAATCTATCACAGATAGAACTAGATCTATATCCTCTCTATTTTCTGTCTTCAAGTAGTTTTTGAACAGTCTGAATCACTTGGTATCAGTGGTGGCTTTTGGTTTTATATTCTGCATTTATTTTAGTAGATTAACATAAATTAAAGAGGGCCTTGGTTTATCGAAGTCACGATCCGTTTAGGAAGACAACAAATACAATAAGAAATGGCGCGAATCTCCGTTAGTCCGTACCAGGACATCTCAACAAAGACAAACTGAAATAAAAATGTTAACTGTAGGTCTACATTGCTTTTAGTAAATTTGCGTGTTTCTAAAGGAGAAACCATGAAGAAAATGTGAGCAAGTCTTGATAAGAAAAGCCAAGAAACCCCCAAATATGCCAAAATACGCTAGTTCATTATTTTATTTCAGTTTAATTTCAAATATGCCAAATTTGTGGGATCTGGCATAAAAACTGCCAGTATGGCAACCCTGATCCGTACAGGCAAACGGCGAGGCGAGACACGAGAATGTGTGTCGCACACTTGAGTCGTGTTTAGGTCAATGATGACACGGCTGGTCATGTGAAGAAGACGGGTCATGCCGCCTAATGCCTCAACACTAGCAATATAATAA
>CAJHNH020000409.1:0-7500 GCA_905116865.2 Candidula unifasciata | reverse complement strand
CACATGGTGGGCACACAAAACGTAGCAGCATCCCTGCACATATTTGGGCATCATTTCCCACAGTCCCAACTCATATTTTGGCTGATCGTGAAAACAATATAATTACATTTCATTATAGCAAATGTCATTGTTCACATCTTATTTTATACACATGAAAACATACAATGAAAAACATGTGACACAAACATACAAGAAATAGGAATAGTTTAGCAGTTCCCTAACTGAGGTACTGAATACTCACACAGAACTATTTCAAGCAGAATGTGCAGACAAATTAGGAAACGGTAGTATAGACTAAGCTTAACTCCCTAACCTAAGTATACAAGATTAAAATTAATATTTTCTCTTACCTGGGAACTTTTCCATCTATCGCCAAACCAGAGTACGACAGTAAAATATACCTTTACGTCGACCTGTTTGTTTGCCGGCAGGCTGCGATTAATGACGGGAATTCCACAGGCTCGAAGTATAAGTATCAATCTATTGTCCAAATTAAACTCCTCCCTTTCCTTAGTTTTTACCCAACCCTCAAGATGATGGCGTAAGCTCCGCCTCCGGAGTACCCAACAGATCACATTAGCTAACAAGTGGCCTGTCAGTCAATTCTGGACTGACATCCCTAGAGCAAACATTCTTAAGTGCCCCAATCTAGTTTACACCGAATCTAACTGGCCGGTGTGAAAGACGGTCAGTGAAGCCATTGTGTTTCCTACGTGACCAAGATCAAGATAAAATATTCCTAATTGCCAAACACCTGTTCTCTCCAGAATTACACTGACGTGTTAAACTCCGACCTCCCGGCTCCACAATGTCTAGCGTCTACTCAATTTACCAGTTCAAAAGGGCCCCGCTCAGTCTCTACAGTCTGGTCAGGAGATAACATTCTGACACTGGCATGAGAATCAAACATAACATCCCTAGGCTGAACCAGCGGGCTCTATTACGTAGTGTTATGTAATTTCAAACAAAGCGCAGTGGCTTGTCTCGGAGAAGGACTGGAAACATTTAAATCAATGCGGTTTAAAGTAATATTAGGGTAAAGGGCAGAGTAAAAATAATCCTGTCTCTCAATAACCAGAAGAACTTATTACAAGTACTAACTTCTGGAATCACTGAGATCGTATCGTGACACTGCCTCTGCCTCTTATTCAAGTGATCTTTCCAGTCGTCACGATATTTTCAAGTGGCCCTTCTCTCATTACATGACCAAAGAACTTTTTTGTCTCTTTCTCATTGTTGTTACTAATTTTCTACTTTCATTCGCCATTTCCATGTATTCAATGTTGGTTATTCTGGCAGTCTAAAGTATAAGTAAAGTTTAATACGGCCGACATATTTAAATTTCCCTGCCAAGATGTTTTTTTACTAGCCAATCTTCCTTGATGTTCAGATTCTTAAGGAGGTCAGTATTTCTTCTCTTCTGGTTACTTGGTATTCTGAGGATCTTTCTGTAGTAAACTCTCAAGCCCATTTTTCCTTCCTTAAAGACTGCTAGAAAATCAAGGATTTACATCTGTATGATGCTACATGAAAGATGTATGCTCTACAACTGTTGGCGTTTCTATGGTTTAACCACATATTTTACCACACATACACACACATATATATATACAAATATATATATACATACATACACACCCACACAAACGCACACACCCGCGCACGCACACAAACACACACATATCTGGGTCGAGAAGGTCGATTATTTAAAAATTGCCTTAATGAGGATTTGAACCCATGACGTTTGAGTCAGTATGCACGTGTCTAGCCACTGCTCTACCAAGGCTTTCACATGAATTTAATACATGAAAAAAAAATATCCAATGTTGAAATTGATTCCATTAAAGAATATGTGACGACACATACAACAGTGGATACGCCCAAAAGGACTTGAAAATATCGTGTTTTGGTCGCACTGCCCAAAATAATCACATACTGCTGATTATAAATACTGCAGACATATTAGCTTAATGGGTAGTTTCACTATGACAATTTTTAAGATCACACAAGACATAATTGACCCCTCAAAAAATTATACAGAATTAGTTTAAGAACTGTATTTGTTCCTTCTTCTTTCTTCCATCATAAACCCCCCCCCCCCTTTTTTTTCCTAACCTAGTCGTCTTCTCTTTCCTAATCATCTTCTTCTTTTTCTTAATCTTCTGCTTTTTCTTTATCTTCTTCTACTGTTGCTACTTTTGCTGCTGCTACTTCTTCTTCCTTATTCTTCTTCCTCCTCCTCCTCCTCTGCTTCTTCTACTTCTTCTTCTTCACCATCCCACTTCTCTTCTTCATCTTCTTCTTCCTTTGTCTTGGGGAGTAACTGTCTTGTGCCCGTTTACTGCTATATTTGCACTTTGAGGTCGACACCATCTTCAGGCATTCGTTGTCGGATCTGGTCTTTCCGGGAACACTGATACAATACTCCATATATTCCTTACTTAGTCCTTTTAGGACGTAATTTTTTCTTATTTGAAGCCCCACTCTGGCTTTTGCCAGGGGCTGCAATATAGGCAGGCCATCAATATGGCCAATTGTCTGAACGCGGTTTCTGGGACCTCTCCACGGTGATCCTCATCCGCATGGTTGCACTTTGTGTCATCGGGTGTTTATCGCTTGTGTGATGTCCTAGTGTGGTAGAAAGGCAGTCAGTCAGACACTGATACAGTTTGTTATCCATAAATCGGCGGTATCAGAGAAGCCACCATATGTTGACGGATGCTAACTTAAAAATATAGGGACGTTCAAACAAAATATAAACTGATGTAGTTTAACAGACTAAAGATGTACTTTTAAAAGCTAGCTGCTGACGGGTCGGAGTAGTAGTAGTACTTATACCCCACCAGGACATCACACAAGCGAAAAGCACCCGGTGACACAAAGTGCCATCATGCGGATGAAGATCACCTGTGGAGAGGTCCCAGAAACCGCGTTTAGCCATTAGGCATATTAATGACCGGGCTATGTTGCTGCCCCTGGCAAGATCCAGGGTGGGGCTTCAAAATAACGAAAAATTGCATCTCACAAAGAGATGACTAGGTTTTTATAGCATAGACGGGACGGATCGTAAGCCGCTCAAATTCATGCCTCCAAGATATTACATTAGCTGGCGAGAAAATCGGTCCTATTTGGGGTCTACACTGGGAATATGAACATCAGAGAGATGCGGTAGTATTTCAAATATATTATTATATTTACTTTTCCATTTAGAACATTATAATTCGTCTCCCCCCTCCCTCCCTCGACATTTGTTTTTAAAAACCTTTAAGGAAAGCAAAAGTTGAAAGCAGGCGAGCAATAGAAAGACAATACGTTTGGAGGGAAAACTTCAAGAGATGCCTGAACTGCAATCTGAGAAAGTATAACAGCTGTCTGCTAAAGGAATATCTTAATTGGACAAAGGAGACATGCTGAAGATCATTTAGGAACGAATGCTGATAGAAGACACGGACATTAGATAGAATAACATGTGTAGTTTGAACAACGGATCAATACCATGGCACACGGATAGTAACCCATAAGGCATGATGTCCTCCTCTAGTCATAGAGGTTCCGGGTTCAATCCCCGGTAAGGGCTGGGATTTTTTCACGTGGACTTGGGCTTCTAGTAATTCCACCTGGTCTCTGGGTAGTGAGATCGGACGCCCGTGTGCAATTTTGTGCACGTAAAAAAATCCCTTGGCAATTGGAAATCGAAAAGAGTAGCCTAGCGACGCTGCCTGGGCAAAATCTGGAGTTAAAAATCTACCCAAATTATTTCAGGATCCTCACCGATGCTACAGAGTCTGTGCACTGTGCTGAGCTTCTTCGGACTCAGACTTGAGTTAGAAGAAGAACAGAGCATTTTTAGGTTACTACCAGTGTGCCATGATGTTAATCCGGTGTTCAAAACCTCAAAACCTGAAGAGTGGATGGGAAAATGTGAGGGCATCAAATGATGTTGACTTCACAAAAAGGTGTCGGTACTCATCACTAAGTTAGTCAGTTGCGTATCCTTTACAGGAAGGAAATTGCAGAACTGATTCCATCATTTTTTTGGCTGTTCTGGTTTTTCTAGACAAATTTATGTCCAGTGACCTGCCATTGCTTTCTGGACAGTCAGCTTCTCGATACCACTGTCGAAACCAATGCAAGGTGCAAGGCCCGCAGCTGGGAATCGAACCCGGCACCCAGGCATTACGAAGCAAGTTGGCAAGGCGTAAGCCACAGACGCTGACTCGTCACTACTTTGCTGAATTAAGGTGGGTTTTTTTATTCCAGAAGAGCGAGTCCGCTTGGGATGATTCGATGAAAATGTTTAGCGGGATTGGTCTAGGGAGTAGCAATGCTAGTGCTTTTGGAGTTACTGATAATAGACATTGGTATCTTGTTGTACCTCGTAATACTTTGGCTTTGGTATAAAAACTTTGTGTGGAATACTTGTATGACTAAATTGGTCACGGTACTGTGCCTCATCTTTGTTTACCTCTCTTGATGCAAAACCACAGATGTCAATGACTTTGCAGAAAATTATCATCTCAATAACCCCCCCCCCTCAGCCCCCCCCCTCCCCAAAAAAAATTCCTTATAGCATTGTCCTGAATGACCAGAAAATGACACATGTCCGAAAAATCCAGAGAAGAAGGCAGAAGCAAAGTTTTATTGACAGATTTTTAGTAAAAGTCAAACCAGATGAACCTCAAGCAGTTACAAGTAGCGAAAAGAAAGAAGAAGAAAACAACAGAATTTCAGATTCCTGAAATGTTATTGGAGGGAACTTTCCTGGCAAACAATAACATCGCCTTCTCCTTCCTTCTCAGTACCATTATAGTAGACTAACAATGTATTGATCAGCGCTGACAGAAAGATAGAAAGACACACTAGACAACATAAAAATTACAAACTATAGTAACCGTGCCAGGAATCGAATCTGTCACTTTCAAATAGCGTATGCGCCTCGCTAAGAAAACAAGTTTACTGAGAACATGTCAGCAAACACCCCCCCCCCTCCCTCCGCCGCTCCCAAAAAACGTGTCTATTCTAAGTAAAGAACAAATGAACAAACATTTTCAAAGGGTCGTCTAACATTCTGCCCTTCTAGTCTCCTGCCTTTCATAAATCATTTTTATCATACATCAATCGCTAGTTAACATTAACAATAGCATCAAAATATTCAAAACAAGCACTGGAATGTGCACATTTCTAACTACAGTAACCCGCAGTCATCATCACCATGTAGCCATTCTTTGCAAAACGTTGCTTTCATCACGGTCTGCCTGAAAGAAACTCGGTCAGCTATTCCGCCTTATCCACTTTCATACTCAATGAGTCACTTATATCCTGTGCCCATATTCGTGTCGGTCGGCCCCTGCCCCTCCTTCCTGGTACCATGCCTTCTGCTATATTTTTTTCCAATCGGTCGTGGTGCACGATGTGACTAAAATATATCAGCTTGTAACCTGCAGTAATTGTAATAAATCTAAGGAAAATGTGCACTAAAGAAAAGTAAAGTAAGGTTATGTTTTCATTTAAATCATCTAATTTCTTTTCTGTTTATGCATTTTAACATAAGGCAATATACTGGTTATTTTATAAATCATAAATATTTTCATGGGAACAGATTAATCATTCTTTCTCTATATCTTATGGGAAAATTTGTTAAGTATACGTGTGTTGTGGTATTTGTACAAGTATCAGAAACAGATTAGATACATAAACTGTGACAACAATGTATTCTGTTTAATTGAATCATATTTTGTATTTCGACCTGGCTTGTTAACAGTTTTACATCAAAAGAAATATCCCTCACTGTCCAACAACCTAGAAATATGCACACACGATAAATGCATATGGCAGTTCCTAGAGGTGCCAAAACCAATAGTCGCCACCAGAAATGCAGTTAGTCGATGAAAGTAGTCAGGCACGATAAGTTGGCCATACACACGTAGAATGATAACGCATTTCACCAGACCAAAAGTAAATCAGCTACTGGCCATATTGAATACCATGATTCATCGCCTGACAAATTAAAGGCATTCCACAGGAACAAAAAAAAAAAACACAGCTCACAGGGCTGCACCAATCACAAAACTCTGTATCTCAGGCAGCGAAACCATCAACTACTGTCCATCTGAGGAAACTGCAATAGCAAAGTGTTATCGAAAACAACAATTAACTTCAAAGCTTAACATTCTGAATGCCTAGTCCTCCATTTTAGACCTGAAGTCCTTCCACTGTTATCGTTGTCCAACTCTTGCACTCTTATCGTTGACATTTCAAAGGTGTTATATATATATTTGAGTTGTCTCTTATTTATGTCCTGACTTGTTGCAGGCAACTTTTATTCACTCTGTAAGAGTATATTTATTTATGTATAAAGCTATAAAACTCACACAAGCAACAGTTGAAGTTCAAAGTGAAATACCTGAAGAAATATACTGAGTGGAAAAGACAAGGAAAGAACAAAGAAAAAAAAGAGGATAAAGGAAAGTAATTTTTCATATGGAAATACAGATAGACAGACTAGATAAAAAGAACTAATAATACATAAATGTCAAACAACTACTGTGCCATTCAAGTAATCCATGTAATCATTTTACCCTTCATGTGAATCCCTTTCTACTCCAACTATTAGTTACCAAACTAACAAAATGCCTACAGAATGTTATGAGTGTATGTTCACTGTTGTGGCCAGTTGTATGCCTAACTGCATACACACTTGCTGGTCCTTTATCAACCAGTGAAAACAGTTCACTGTTCTGTAGCCATTACCAAAATGTCACCAAGATTACATTTGTATACCCATATTTTTTTTAAAAACAAAATGAGGGGTACCCAGCCCAGCATCTCGCCCATCAAGATCATTGTCTTCTACTGAAAGAAGAAACTACAGATCTATATCTGTGAGACTATGGCCAGTAACCAACTACCACAAGGACGCACAGATTGCCTTCTCTGCACTAAGGACATCAGCTTTTAACTACATGCCCGACCTAACTCCTCATCCCAACCTTCATCCTTACCATAACCATAAGGGGAGGAAACCAGCTCGGACCCCAAGCCACAAAGTATGAGGGCGATCATACCTTGCTTAGTGAACTGGACCTTGGACCTCAAAGAGGCATCTAAGTTATGTACAGACAGCAGTCAGTTTCTATTGAAGAAGACCACTAGGCTTTCCAACAGACATAAGTTACATTTCTTTACTTATATTCACCAATTTTCAAATTTCTTTGCAACCGTGGTTCATAAATTTTGCATACTGCTTATCACCAAAATATTCAATGTGTCTGTATATGGCATAAGTATCGCAGGCTATTGATTTACAATCATGATATCAGTATATCTGCATTACTGCTGGTGCTATATCTAGATTATACGCGGCAGTATCACTCAGCTAAGGGTTCCTGTGATAAACTGCAGAGTTATTGCCCTTTGGTAATTATATTAGACAACTGTGCTAATTTTCACAGGTTGGCAAATCTGTCAATATAATTCTGGAAGACCACAAAATTGAACAGG
>CAJHNH020000408.1:162500-277677 GCA_905116865.2 Candidula unifasciata | reverse complement strand
CACCGACAACTCTTTCCCTCATTGAAGTAGTTGGGAGGGAAAAAAAACACTTGAAAAGCAAATGAACACAGCAAAAAAAAAAAAAAAAAACATAATTAGGAAATGAACGCCATGGTAAACAGCACAGCTTAAAATTCCAACGCAGATGAAATAACTGAATCTAAAAGAAAATAAATGAAAATCTATAAAAATGTCAGCGTAACCATGCAATCGGAAAGTTTAATAATGCAATCATAAGTATGCGAAATGGTCAAATTTAATTATCAAATGGTTTACCCATTTACTTGTCTTTGTTTTTTTTTAAGGCAACATGGCTAGTGCTGTCACCACGACAGAGCAGATGAGGATATTATTTTAGTCCGGGGTAAAAAAAAATTAACTACTGCGAATTCGAACCCAGGTCTCCCGCACAGGAACCCAGTGTTCTAACCATTCGACCAAGCAGCCACTTAAGCGGATAAAGGAAAAGAGAACTTAACAATTAGAGATGTGTGTCCCTACTTCTGTGTCCTGATTAAAACACAATTCAAAACCGCAGGCAATTGTTTTCTTGTAGACAGATACTCCAGATATATTAATGAAACGGCACAACAATAGAAATCGCACGTGTCTAACACGGTTAATGAAGTTAATGTCGCAGTCAATGTCTGCGCCGACGTCGAGATAGTCCTTGATCCCCCCCCCCCCCCCCCCCATCCTTCCCCCATCGAAGGTTGTTTGAAAAAAAAAAACAGAAAATAGAAATCGTGTTTAATATGGTTATTGTGGCAAATATAGAGATAGTCTTGTTTGCTGTACCTAGACCTACTCTATGTATTAGAGAAGGCGTTGGCTGCACGTAACTCGCCGGCGAATGGCGGAAGCCTTGCGTTCTGACTACGGCGGCGCATGCGCAATTACTAACGTGGCTATAATTAGAAATCACTAAAGTTATAAATATTAGTTGCGTATATTATTGCATAAATTGTGGTCACCTATCTCTAACAGTGACAGGTTGAATTTCTAACCACGACAGTTCAAAATCCGGTATCACAACAAACATATCCTGAAAATTTCAGCTAAATCGGTTCAGTAGTTTCCGAGTCTATAGGGGTGAAACAAACACACAAACATTGATTTTTATATATATATATAGATACAGAGACAGATGCTCAGAGACAGATACACAGGGGCAGATATACAGAGACATATATACAGAGACAGATACACAGAGACAGATATACAGGGACAGATATACAGAGACAGATATTTAGAGACAGATATACAGATAAACAGAAACTATTACACAGAGGCAGATATACAAAGACAGATATACAGAGACAGATACTCAGAGACAGATACACAGAGACATATACACAGAGACAGATATACAGAGACATACTCAGAAACAGATACACAGAGACATATACATAGAGACATATACACAGAGACAGACACAGATACACAGAGACAGATATACAGAGACAGATACACAGAGACAGATATAAAGAGACAGATGCACATAGAGAGTTATACAGAGACAGATTCACAGAGACAGATACTCAGAGACAGATACACAGAGACAAATAATCAGAAACAGATATACAGAGGCAGATACTCAGATACATATATACAGAGACAGATACTCAGAGACAGATACTCAGAGACAGATATACAGAGACATAGACACGGAAACAGATATACAGAGACAGATAAACAGAGACACAGAGACAGATACACAGAGACAGATACACAGAGACAGATACCCATGGACAGATACACATAAACAGATACTCAGAGACATATACTTAGTGACAGATACTTAGTGACAGATATACAGAGACAGATACTCAGAGACAGATACTCAGAGACAGATATACAGAGACAGATATACAGAGACAGATATACAGAGACAGATATACAGAGACAGATATACAGAGACAGATATTCAGGGACAGATATACAGAGACAGATACACAGAGACATATATACAGAGACATAAATACTGAGACAGATACACAGAGATAGATACTCGGAGACAGATATTCAGAGACAGATACACAGAGACAAATATACAGAGACAGACACACAGAGACAGATACTCAGAGACAGATACACAGATACAGATACACAGAGACAGATACTCAGAGACAGATACTCAGAGACAGATACTCAGAGACAGATATACAGAGACAGATACACAGAGACAGATACTCAGAGACAGATATACAGAGACAGATACACAGAGACAGATATACAGAGACAGATACTCAGAGACAGATATACAGAGACAGATACACAGAGACAGATACACAGAGACAGATACACAGAGACAGATACTTAGAGATAGATACACAGAAACAGATTTACAGAGACAGATATACAGAGACAGATACACAGAGACAAATAAACAGAGACAGATACACAGAGACAGATACTCAGAGACAGATATACAGAGACATATACACAGAGACAGATACACAGAGACAGATACTTAGAGATACATACACAGAAACATATATACAGAGACAGATATACAGAGACAGATACACAGAGACAGATAAACAGAGACAGATACACAGAGAAAGATACTCAGAGACAGATATACAGAGACAGATACAGAGAGACATACAGAGACATATACTCAGAGACAGATACACAGACAGATATACTGAGACAGATACCCAGAGACAGATATACAGAGACAGATATACAGAGACAGATATACAGAGACAGATACTCAGAGACAGATATACAGAGACAGATATGCAGAGACAGATACTCAGAGACAGATATACAGAGACAGATACACAGACAGATATACATAATGAGGTACACGGGGGGGGGGGCAGAGAGAGAGTGATAGAGCAGTAGTGACTCGTGCATAGACACTGCGCAACCGCAGCACCCCCTACTATCCCCGGATATTAACGCTAACCTGGGCTTTTTTTTTTTTTTGCGTTACACAGTACTGGCACCATTTAGGCCTCGCTTAATTGGACTCTTCTGTCATAGACACTTTGTTTTGAGAACTATAATTTTTTTTTCTTTTTTTTTTATAAAAAGAAAGCGCTGACGACAAAATTCAGTATAATATATATTGTTTCTGGCAAAGCCAATCGAACAAGAACAACAGGACTGACCAATCGAACAATAACAACAGGACTGACCAAATGAACAAGAACAACAGGACCACAAAGCGACCTACACATTTAAGAGTGGACAATTTATCCGGATACGGACACTGGACCATCAACACAGGCACAAATACACTAATATCAGCCGAAACATTTAGCACAAATACAGAAGACCACAAATACAACCGACAGCAGCCAGCAGCGAGTTGAACGTGGTTGTATATCTGTCCCTGTATATCTGTCTCTGTGTACCTTAATGTTTCTAAAATAGACCTGGACCGTTGACTCTGTCTTCCCACTTATGCACTATACAATTCTTCAGCTTGCGCCAACATATCTGAGATAAAGCTCCGGCTAATGTAGACGTTTCACTGTCGTGAACGTAGTGCCGACGCTGTTTTATCATTGTTTTCCAGCAAAGTCAAACACGAAGAAGGGATTTCTTGTGATAAATGAATGGATCAATCTGCAACTGTGATAGTTTAGGCTGTTGGCAATTAAAAATAGTTTTGTTTGGCATTTTGCCAAGTTTGTATAATAATTGTCCTTCTATGCTTGTTTCATATTAAACAATATTAAAGCAATGATTAAATCATTTTGAGAATCAGCCCCCCCCCCCTTCCCCACCCCATCCCTTCCCACCCCGCGATTTGTAGCTACTAACCGTAACTGAGAGAGACAGACAGAGAGAGAGAGAGAGAGAGGGGGGGGAAAGAAAAGAAAGAGGGAGAGAATATCTGAGAGACACATGGAGAAATGAAACACCAATACGAATATAAAGAAAGAAAGAAAGAAAGAAAGAAAAGAAAGAAAGAAAGAAAAGAAAGAAAAAGAAAGAAAAAGAAAGAAAGAAAGAAAGAAAGAAAGAAAGAAAAGAAAGAAAGAAAGAAAAAGAAAGAAAGAAAGAAAGAAAGAAAGAAAGAAAGAAAGAAAGAAAGAAAGAAAGAAAGAAAGAAAGAAAGAAAGAAAGAAAAGAAAGAAAGAAAGAAAGAAAAGAAAGAAAGAAGAAAGAAAGAAAGAAAGAAAGAAAGAAAGAAAGAAAGAAAGAAAGAAAGAAAGAAAGAAAGAAAGAAAGAAAGAAAGAAAGAAAGAAAGAAAGAAAGAAAGAAAGAAAGAAAGAAAGAAACGGTCGAATAAGTAACAAACACATTTGCATGTGTAAACAAATTGCTTTGTTGACATGTTTGATACACGCAATTAATGTCTGCAGCACAACGTGCAATCAGCGGCTGATGACAGAATGTAGAAACAAAACAGCTTTGCATAACCAGAGACTGCTAAACATATCACAGTCAGCACCCAACGACTTTTCAACTCGAGAGACAGCCACGCATCTCACTAAATGCAGCTAAAAAATGCAACTTAAATTATGAAGACGCCAGGTTTGCTTTCATTATTTTATTGTGTGGTACAACTGTTCTCTGTTGTTGTTATTGCCTTCTTCTTCTTGTTCAGGACGCCAACTTTTTGAGTTGTTTCAAGCTTTGTAAGTCCACTGCAGAGTTTATTCTTTATAAATATATTTTTTTGCATTATGATGTTGATAATGCTGGTTTTCATCTGATCCTGTAGAAACTACTTTTCGACGACCTTGAAGATGTAGCTACTTTTATCACTGCTGCTGTACGTTTGAATTTCATTTTTTTTTTTTTTTCAGTAAAATCGTTTTCATATTGGATGTCTTGCTAAATGTTACAGTTACAAATAAGTGTCATCTTAGTGTAACAACAACAAAAGGATTCTTTTCACACCGTATTTATCTTGACTATACGATGTCAGGTTCACATTTGACAGAGTCAGCAATCCATGTGGCCAATATCGAGAAGCCGTCTTTACTTCCCTCAACATTGTCTGTAACTGCACTGTCACTGTGGTATAAACAGTTCACATAAGTGTAGCTAGCTTGGACACCACTGTTTCTGTTGACACGTCTTGGCCATGTACTTCAACCAACCTGCACCAGACAGAGGGCTGTGGAACTTCTAGCAAGCACACACGAAGTTCCCTTTCTAAAAGTTCATTCACATTACAGCGTACAGTATGAATATAATGCTATCTTCGATCAAGCAGTTGACTGCTTTCTCTGGAAGATTTGGTTGTTAAACAGACGTTAAAAAACCGACGGTCCCTTATATCCATGACATCTAGTGACCAAAAAGGTGTTTATGTGTCCAGTGATGCACTATATCCATGATTTCCAGTGACCAATGTGGTGTTTATATGTCTACTAATGCACTTTGATGATATCCAGTGACCACAGTGGTAATTTAGGTGTCAGATGATGCACTATATCGATTATATCCTGCGACCAGTGTGATAATTTATGTATCAACTCATGCACTATATCGATGATCCAGTGAATTATATGGTGTTTAATGTGTATAAAGAGTAGATATTTAGTTGCCACTATGTTACATTCAAATGAACTCAAATAGTGATCCCGTTTCATTTCTTTTTGTTTTCTTGTTTTGACATGGTGAAACATTTTAATCCAAATTTCACTGGATATACATATCTGCAAAGTGTATACCGGAATCCATATTAAACAGATTTATTCATTCACTTTAGATTCCTAACATTACTAAACAAGCACGGAAACGAACTTAATGTAAAAATCTTTCTGTAATCCGACTAACGAATAGTCTTTTTGTGTAAAAATATTTAAAAAAAAATAAAAAAACATTTTTATCCCTGTAGTATTTGCAGATCTAAATTTTAAACTGTATATTTCTGACCGGTTTTGGTGGCAGAATGGGCATGCTGTCAATGATTTTCAACAGTTGGTTGTAGTCAGACATGGGGTTTTGCATTCTCAGATACCTGCCACGAGAGTACAGTTTGAGAGTTGGCAGATCTCGGATCTCTTCCTCTTGGCAAAGCTTCCCCTCTAGGGCGCAGTTGACTGCAGCAAATCCCACATTCTGTTTCTTGACGATGCTTGCAGCTTTGACAAAGTGTGGCTTGGCCAGCTGACTCTGAGCGTTCTTAGGGTCATAGAACATGACCAGGGCCACATCCTGCCCTGACAAATAATGATCGAAGATCTCTTGTTTCAGAATTTTCACGGACTTACTTCCGATGAACGAGTCCTTCTTACCCTTTTTATCTTTTTTATCCCGTCTTTTTTGTGACATTGCGTAGTTGACAAGATGGCTGTGTTTGCTAGGCGACAAGACGCTATCTCTCACATGAAAAGCAATTCACTGAGAATGTCTCCTAGAACCTTTGATTAATCGACATTTGCCTTCGTTGAGATGACCCAGCGATGTTGATTGTTGCACACAAGAGTTCGTGACGAAACACGCATGATTGTGTGACGTGAACGCAGACACGAAGACAGCGCGAAAAGCCTCAAGGTAAATAAACAATTATCATCATCAATTTTCGCTTTTGTCGTTAAGCGTAAGCGTTGCGGGGAGGAATAGTTTGCGATCCATTGCTTAATGGGCAGCAATTGCTACTGTCATTCCCTGTCCATGTAGAAGCTCTTTAATGTCCTCAGTCCATATTCTCCTGGGACGGCCTCTTGCTGTCACCTCAGATCCGTTCATGTATGGCGCCTGCATTGGTAGTTGTTGTGGCGGCATTCTTACTAAATGACCAAACCATCTGATCTTAAATTTGTTTCTATAAAACAGAAAAACGTTCTATGAAACAAAAGACGAAGCACATTTCTGTATTCTAAACAGTTTACACATTTATCGTTAAAAATCTCATTAATATAATAACAGATATGTTTTATTATAGTTTAAGAAAACTTTCTGATTGTTTCTATTGTTTTTTGACACTTTGACTTTTGTAGAGATTTGCCTTCAAATTCATATTAACAATGCTTGGAGTTGTTCTTTATGTTGTCCTTCTAATCGGGTTTTGTAATGCTGAGAGGGGATCGTGGGGAGTCTTGCCATTTACTTAAGGGGGCGCCACCTGAAAAATGTTGAAGACCACTCTAGAGTCAAGAGGATGCCAAGTCGGCGATGAGGAGAGTGGTTGAAACTAAAATAACACCGATAACAATAACAACAACATCTATAACAAAACAAAAAGATTTGTAATAATATTGAAGTATAAAGAAAAGAACTAAGCACGTCCGTGAATCCACACTTTAATTAGTATATAGCGCGCTCTTTGTTCTCTACAAAATTTTTTAAAGGGAAAATATCTTATATTAAATATAAGGGAAACAACAATGTTGAAAAATTACATTATCTTTAGATTCGGTCCCTTTATCTTATCTTGTGGGCGTTGAGTAGCCACGGCGATGATTTACCTGCAGTGTGCCAACAACTCTCTAGCTGAAGTAGCCTAGGGACTGTGCGCTTTTCTTCCAGTGCTGTGCAGTTAAGTTTAGTCTTTAATGGATGTCGGGAAAAAATCTTGCGAAATGAAGTCGGCGTAAAAGGGAATTACCATATTGCCCATAGATTAATAATAATTTATTACAACTTATCCTCGCATAACTGTGTGTGTCGAGGCCGCTCGACAACCATATAGCTGAACACGTTGTTGTGGCATTAGTAGCTGGGAAACACTTTGTGTCACTAGGTGTCATTCCCTCAAGGTGCAGTCCTGGTGGGGTTTAGCTTCCATACCCCCCTTCCCATAGTGGTTCCCCACATGTGACTACAGCACCACCGCTCATGGTGGTTCCTTAGACGTGACTACAGCACCACTGCTCATGGTGGTTCCTTAGACGTGACTACAGCACCACCGCTCTTGGTGGTTCCTCACACGTGACTACAGCACCACCGCTCATGGTGGTTCCTTAGACGTGACTACAGCACCACTGCTCATGGTGGTTCCCCACACGCGACTACAGCACCACCGCTCATGGTGGTTCCTTAGACGTGACTACAGCACCACTGCTCATGGTGGTTCCTTAGACGTGACTACAGCACCACCGCTCATGGTGGTTCCTCACACGTGACTACAGCACCACCGCTCATGGTGGTTCCTTAGACGTGACTACAGCACCACTGCTCATGGTGGTTCCCCACACGCGACTACAGCACCACCGCTCATGGTGGTTCCTTAGACGTGACTACAGCACCACTGCTCATGGTGGTTCCTTAGACGTGACTACAGCACCACCGCTCATGGTGGTTCCCCACACGTGACTACAGCACCACCGCTCATGGTGGTTCCTTAGACGTGACTACAGCACCACTGCTCATGGTGGTTCCTTAGACGTGACTACAGCACCACCGCTCATGGTGGTTCCCCACACGTGACTACAGCACCACCGCTCATGGTAGTTCCCCACACGTGACTACAGCACCACCGCTCATGGTGGTTCCCCACACGCGACTACAGCACCACCGCTCATAGTGGTTCCCCACACGTGACTACAGCTAACACCTGGCTAGTGTTATTGTAACGTGTGCCCCGAAAAAAAAAAACTTCTTTGGAGGTTGAACGGGCTATCTGGAATGTGCCCTGTTGGTCTGCCACCGAGACTGAGGTTTTCCTTGACTTCCATTGGGGTCAACCTTCAGGCAGCAGCAGCAGTAGCCTTCAGGGAACACACTGATCGATCGACTGATACCCGGCTCGCCTGCGTAGCTGGTTAAACCTGACTTCGCGGCGACAGCGTGACGAACTCCTTGTAGTCCGGGTTCACGCAGGGGGTAGGCAAAAAGCCACATTTCTCCCAGATTTACGGTATTTATCATGAAATCAAAGCCCAAGGTTGTCGATATCCATAGTACCTAGTTAAAGGGTTAACAACTCATGGTTTGTGGATAGTTAAAAAAAATCGATCATCCATCGTGCTTTGATTGTTCTATAAGACACTGGACAAGCAGCATGTGCCAGGGCATTCTTACACCCCTAGGATTATGGTATTGACCCCTAGAACTATGGTGTTGACCCCTAGAACTATGGCGTTGACCCATAGAACTATGGTGTTGACCCCTAGGACTATGGTATTGACCCCTAGAACTATGGTGTTGACCCCTAGAACTATGGTGTTGACCCCTAGGACTATGGTGTTGACCCCTAGAACTATGGTGTTGACCCCTAGAACTATGGTGTTGACCCCTAGAACTATGGTGTTGACCCCTAGGACTATGGTGTTGACCCCTAGGACTAAGGTGTTGACCCCTAGGACTATGGTGTTGACCCCTAGGACTATGGTATTGACCCCTAGAACTATGGTGTTGACCCCTAGAACTATGGTGTTGACCTCTAGAACTATGGTGTTGACCTCTAGAACTATGGTGTTGACCCCTAGGACTATGGTGTTGACCCCTAGAACTATGGTGTTGACCCCTAGGACTATGCTGTTGACCCCTATAACTATGGTTTTGACCCCTAGGACTATGGTGTTGACCCCTAGGACTATGGTGTTGACCCCTAGGACTATGGTGTTGACCCCTAGGACTATTGTGTTGACCCCTAGGACTATGGTGTTGACCCCTAGGACTATTGTGTTGTCCGCCTTGGCACCTAGTGTAGCAGTTACCAGTGCCCTAAGTGACACTTCCTTGTAGGCTGAACTAGGTTTAGGTTTAGACGACGGATCAACATCATGGCACAAAGGTAGAAACCCATAAGTGCTCCGCTCTACATTTTTGACTCAAGCCTGAGTCCTAAGTTACCAGCGCAGTGCACGAACTCCGTTGCACCGGCGAGGATTCTGAAATATTTTGGGTAGGTTTTTAGCTGCAAATTGTTCCTGGGAAGCGCCGTTAGGCTACTCTTTTTTTTTATTTCCAACTGCTAAGGGATTTTTTCACGTGCGCAACAATACACACGGGCGTCTGGTCTTACTACCTAGAGACCAGGAGAAATTACTAGAAGTCCACGTGAAAAAAAAATCCTAGCCTTCACCGGGGCTTGAACCCATGACCTCCAGCAGCCCCAGAACTTAGTGTCTGGAACTCGTTTTGTTGGTTTGCCACCCAGTATGAGATTATTGTAGCTTCAGGCGTGCTCAAACGTTCGCATGCCAGATCGGGGGGAGGAGAAGAGAAAAAAGGGGACGGGGGTGGGGGACGACAACAGACTTTATTCTACCTAACATGTGTTGTTTAGATATTCACTGACTTTGAAGCTACCTTACAATTTCATTCCAAAGCTTTTTGTATTGCACTGCTCTCAGTGAAAACAAAACGGATGTCGAAAATACTTTTTCAAAATGTATTTCTTCTGCATCAGATGTCTTTAAAATTTCCTGCTTGTGAAATGTTTGAAATTAAATTGTATGAGTGAAATTGGCGTAACTGAATCCACAATAAGACGATGTTTTTTACTGGGTCATTGAGCATGGATTAAATAAAATATTCTTACTTCGGAAGCATTGCGTGCTGGAGTAAAGAATAGTTATGCTACCTTTACCATTTCACCTTGACTACTCCTATAGTTATTGGTCTAATCACATAGTGTTAATTTGTTCGTAGCTTGAAGACCTCTGTACAAATTTACGAATGTCCAGAACTGTTTGCAGACCCTCATCATTTCACAAGTAAATAAATTCTCGTGAATGAGGATGTGTCCTCAAAACTGACAATGTATGGCAATCCTACACAAGTATGAACATACGCACGAGATAAAAAAAAAAAAAACACGGTACATATCATAAACATTACCGCATCTCACAGAGCGCGAGATTTCGTGTCGGTTGTCCTGTGTTCTATAAATAAATAATATGAATTAATCAAGTATCAGGAAGTGAATTTATCGGATAGAGTTGTCGTGTTGTGTTATTTTTCATCGCTGTAAGCGTTATATATTCCAGGTCGTAAGTGTCCAGCCAGTTCTGTTTTCCACTTTGCTATGGGCCGCCACTGTTTACTTTACAGCGTTGTGCCTTAGCTACTATTCCCCCCACTACTCCCCCTTTCTAACTTCCTCTTTAGGGACCCATCCCAAAATAACACCAGTTCTCAAATAAATAACGGTTGCACAAGAGGCGTAGTTGACAGAGAGAAGCAAATCTAGTTGAACACACACACACACACACACACACACATACACACACACACTTACAACACGCGCACATATCAAACAGTCGCTCACCGACACCTGCCACAAAAGAAAGCTGGACACATTCGTCGCGCCGGCGCGGCCATCGGCACATCATCGGCATCGCCGGCAGCGCAGGACACATCGGCTCCACCATATCAGCCAATCATCAGATAGTATTGATACCTGCACAATACAGTATATGCTGGTCCCTTGGAGGATAGGCAGAGCGAGAGGACTTCTCCGCAATCGTCACCAGATAGTGATACCTGCGCAATACAGTACATGCTGGTCCCTTTGAGGATAGGCAGAGCGAGAGGACTTCTCGCAATTGTCATCAGATAAGACTGAAACTTACATAATACAATACAAAGCATTAGCCAGAGCGAGAGGCCTTCTCCGCAAGCACCATGTCTCGGAGAAACAAACCTAACGGAAAGCGCAACTGACAGAGGAAACAACCTACTGACAGATCTACCCGATCTAACTCGGAGGCCAGGTAGACGCAGACAGTTACTACCGAACCACAGGAAGACGCCCCGACTACCAGTGAGGCCCTGAGTGACGTCCCAGCGTCACCTGAACCAACACAGCCAAGTCCACAAACATCTCCAGATCGACGAAAGACAGGCAGCTATGAATTTCCTGCCACAATATTTCTACGACAGACCAGCTCGGGCCGGACAGCAATCACTACACTGGCAACGCTAACATTGATCAATATGCTGGAGATCATATTAGGCAAGAGGGCAATCGCAAAGATTAGGAGAACTCGAGAAGGAGTGATAGCTTCACTAAACAGAACCAACCGCACCTCAGACATGCTGGATGACATCCAACACGACGGCAAGAAAGAACTCCGACTATCCGAGGAGATAACTGTGACGGCTACAATCTTCCAGAATGTAAGACGCTGGGTGATCCGAAGAGTCAACCTGCAATGGAGCAACGAAGAAATTCTGCAACAAATAAGGAAAGAAAACTAACCTGCAATGGAGCAACGAAGAAATTCTGCAACAAATAAGGAAAGAAAACCCTAATGTCAACATCAACCAAGCAGAGAGAATGGGCTCAAAACGGCATCCATTGCCAGTGGCGGTGATAACATCGGAAGGAGAACACATCCCGGATAAAGTCTACCTAAATCAAAGAATGCAAAGACCAGAGCAATACGTGCCACAGGTGATCCAGTGCTCTCGTTGCCAAAAAGCATGGCACTCCCGGGCCACTTGTGTGAGCGAACATGAAGTATGCCGATACTGTTCACAACCCCATGCCTTCAACAATTGCCCGCTGGCAAAGCTGGACACAGACTTTAGGTCTCCCAATCTGAACAGGAAGTGCGCAAACTGCTACGGCCAGCACAGCACCAGGTACCTGGGGTGCCCTTATCTGAAACAATGCAGAGAAATAGCAACCACGGCCATACGGGAAAAGATTCCATACCATGAGGCCCGCAGAAGACACGAAGCAACCCAAGGCATAACTGCAGCCATTACCACCAAATTGAGCAACGAGGTGGCTCAACTCAAAAGTGACATCCAAGCTCTCAGAGACGAGAAAGACGCATCCAAATCCCAACGAGATGAAGACAGAGATGAAATAACAGGCCTGAGAGCTATAATGCAGGCGACTCTTGACACCCAGAAACGGATGACAGCAGAGATGACGAAATTCAAGGAGGACATCATGAATGCACTGGCCACTATCCAGACACAAAAGGAACAACCAACTAAAGCAAGTGAAGACGAGGCGGGCATCAATGATCTGCGGGATAACCAACAACTTCTCGCGAAAGAAGTCAGAATGATCAAGAAGGCACTAGCTGAAACAGAGGAGAAGTTACGAAGAGCATACGAAGAAAACAACAGTCTTAATAAGGAACTGCAAGCAACCAACAGAGTGATGGAAGAAAGAGAGAAAGCACGGAAAGAGGCAACAAGACGGCAGCAAATACAGGGAGCCGAGACCCAGAAAAGCCGCATCAAACACCAGATAAGAAAACTCCAACGACGCTGATGAAACAGTTTCCGGTGGCAACTGCTGACCAAATAAACCAACGCATCATGGAACTGGAGGACCCGAACTTCTTTAACTCAGAACTACAAGATGATGATGTTCTTTGGTCATCACCAGAGGAACCATATCGACAGCCAAAACCTGAAGTCAAACGAGGTCGACACCGTTACCCCAAACACTAATACCAGATACGACACAACCAAGGCCAAAATTACCGAAACCCTATGTAGGAGCGGTACTTTACAACAAGGATACGAGAAAATCACCAAATAATACCAGACCTCACCAGTATTGTCATCAGTACCTGACCAAGTCAATCGACCGCCGGTCCTTATTAGGATAGGCAATTTACTTTCCCCGGAAACAACAAACAGCCAAGGAATACCACAATAAATCGATTCAACATCCAATCATCTTGAGCGTAGCACAGGGCCAGCCAAATTACAAAAGCAACAGCAAGAGCGGAAACCACAACAAATAGAAAGCAACAATATTGAACACAATCCAAAATCAAATGAGATCGAGACCAGAAAACGTCACCACAAATATAGCTGAAAGGAAAGTGAGCAGAGATGTGAGCGGACCTAGCTGAAAGTGGTCAACGAAAGAGAATTTGAATTCGTCGCGCCGGATCTCGAACGAACGGGAGCTGGGTTTCCACACTGTGTATATATGCCACGAAAGGGAAGTAAATTATATGCTAACACCCCTAGAACATAGGACAACCAGTGGTAACGGGCACGGCATTAATGGGAGCCGACACAAAATCTCGCGCCCGGCGAGATGAACGAATATTGTGATATGTACCAGAAACCCTTATGCCAAAGAAAGAAGATGGATTGGTGACACTGAAGACAGTCTTCCTCGTGGAATGACAATTTAAATGGAGTGCTAGACAACATAAGGTTCATCCCTATGCCACGTAACGAGCAAACTTGAGGTTTTATTGTTGTAAATAATGTTGGTGAAAATGATAACAGTAACGATTGTAGTTGTGTTGGTAGTTTTTACTCCACAGAGTTACGTACTGTTATTGTCAACAATCAAATGTGTAGACAAAGTCTGCCTGTCACACTGACGTAATCTGACCGATTTCAAGGTATGGTGATGAAGATGATATTTCAATCTGCGGTGCTCTGTTCGCAAACAGTGATTCAGATGTAAATTTGCATTGTCGCCGGAAAGGTAACTCTTACGTCATTACCGCCCCTTGGCAAACAAAACGTGTAGTTGAGACTTAGTTGAGGATACAGCCTATGAATGTGTGTGGTGTGTCTCTCACATGACCTCGACTGTTTGTACAGGTACAGAGTGGCTCTGATGTTTTCTGTAGGTTGACTAGCAAACACTCGTCCTTCTTCAGCCCTGTGGTGTCTATAGTTTTTTTTTTTATTATTATTAAACACATTCAAATTGAAATTATTATTATAAATTTTAAATTATTAAATTATCGTTCAACTGGGTGGTCTCCGTGTCGAAGTGGTCAACCCGTTTGCCTCACGTTCTGAAAGTCGTGGGTTCGTTTCACAGTTGCCCCTGTCTGTTCACTATTGGAGTTTTTTACGGATATTTCTGGGGATTGTCGCTTGAGCTACAGTACTTTTGTGACGCTCTCGGCGGGCGGCTAGCGGAGAGAGACTGAGCTATGGGGGATACAATTCAGTGCAGTAACGTCTATTCTCTCGACTCCAAACTTTAACCGTGCGTTTAGTGTACTGTTACAGTAGTCTAAAAGGGAAGAACATTTCTGATGTTATCTATTTTGAAGTTAACAAAACAGGCCGAGAGGTGGATCATGTTGTATAAGAGATTACTAAGGCGATCTGGCCATGAGAGGTAACTAAGGCAGCCTGGTGGGACATAAAAGGTAACTTAGGCAACCTGGCAGGTCATGAAAGGTAACTAAGGCAACCTGGTGGGTCATGAAAGGTAACTAAGGCAACCTGGTGGGTCATGAAAGGTAACTAATGCAGCCTGGCGCGACATAAAAGGTAACTAAGGCAATTTGGCGGGACATAAAAGGTAACTAAGGCAACCTGGCGGGACATAAAAGGTAACTTAGGCAACCTGGCGGGACATAAAAGGTAACTAATGCAGCCTGGCGGGACATAAAAGGTAACTAAGGCAACCTGGCGGGACATAAAAGGTAACTAAGGCAACCTGGTGGGACATAAAAGGTAACTAAGGCAACCTGGCGGGACATAAAAGGTAACTAAGGCAACCTGGCGGGTCATGAAAGGTAACTAAGGCAGCCTGGTGGGTCATGAAAGGTAACTAAGGCAGCCTGGCGGGACATAAAAGGTAACTAAGGCAACCTGACAGGACGTAAAAGGTAACTAAGGCAAACTGGCGGGTCATGAAAGGTAACTAAGGCAGCCTGGCGTCACATGGGAGGGAACAAAGGCAGCCTGGCGTCACCTGGGAGGTAACAAAGGCAGCCTGGCGTCACATGGGAGGTAACTAAGGCAGCCTGGCGTCACATGGGAGGTAACTAAAGTAGTCTGGCGTGACATAATTGGTAATAGGTAACCAATACAGTCTGATGTGACATGGGAGTTAACTAAGGCATCCTGGCGGGTCGTGAAAGGTAACTAAGGCAGCTTGACGTGATATGGGAGGTAAATAGGACAGCATGATGTGACAGAAGGTAACTGAGGCAACCTGGCGTGACATAATACGACAGACAGACAGACAATAGATAGATAGATAGATAGATAGATAGATAGATAGATAGATAGATAGATAGATAGATAGATAGATAGATAGATAGATAGATAGATAGATAGATAGATAGATAGATAGATAGATAGATAGATAGATAGATAGATAGATAGATAGATAGATAGATAGATAGATAGATAGATAGATAGATAGATAGATAGATAGATAGATAGATAGATAGATAGATAGATAGATAGATAGATAGATAGATAGATAGATAGATAGATAGATAGATAGATAGATAGATAGATAGATAGATAGATAGATAGATAGATAGATAGATAGATAGATAGATAGATAGATAGATAGATAGACGGACTGACGGACGGTGGGAAAGACAGACATCCTTACTGGCCGACAGATAAACAGACATCAATTGCAGCCAAACTCAAAGTGCACCAATGCCATCAGTCACACGCATCTGCACCGAGCACATTTCACACCACCACCCAGCTACATCGGTGTCAAAAACTCCCCAGGTGCCCGCTACCGGTAGCTACCTGAGCCGTCTTCTTTGGCGTATCCAGGCTGTTTGATAGCTACCTGGGCGTAAAACACCAACTCAGGCAAGCAGTTCGAACGCTGGGCACACAGGCAGAGGCGCAGGCGCTAAGAAATATGTGGGAAGGGGGTCCCGTATAAATTTTGAAGTGTGGGTCTAGAGGCTTAAACCTTTTTGAGCACACAAATAATAATAATAATAATAATAATAATAATAATAATAATAATAATAATAATAATTCTGCTATTAAAATGCCTAGTTGTAAGCAATTTATAATTATAATAATCTAATTAATAAATTTTACCTTTACTGCTATTAATAAAACTAATCATTTCTATCTGCTGAACTGTAAAACAAATATAATACTTTTTTAGTATTTAAAAATATTTTGCTTAATAAAAGAAGGTCTATCATTGGATTAGGCGGGGTAGGGGGGAGGAGGGTGCAGTTAAATGTCTAAATGCCATCTCTAACTTATCAAGGAGAGTCTTAAACCCCTTCCTCCTATTGGGTAGGATTCGCCCCCTCCCCCTTTCCAGTAACAAACTATTATGGGGTGTTTAATGTCCCATGTCTGCTATGCCCAAGCCCACAGGACGAAAGCACGCTGCCTCCACCCTGCGGCGCCCATACCCCCAAGAGGAAGCTCCCTGTACTACCTCAGGCCTGCAGTAACCATGCCCCCATGACAAAGCTCCCTAGCCTGCGGCACCCATGCCCCTCCCGCCCAAACTCCCGTACTTCGGCGCCCATGCCCCTAAGACGAAGCCCCTCTGTACTGGCTCCCAGCAGAGACACCTCTCCCAGGGTGACTCATCATTGAACCGCCAGCCAGCCAATGGCAGTCCGCCGTCTGCTGCTGTGAGAAGGAGCTCCGTGACGGCCGCCCGACCAGACGTGTAGCTACACTAGACAGTTTTCTTTTCCGTTTTATCTTTTAATGCCTGTCTGTATTGTGAATTCTCATTCTGGGACGCGGTGGAGGTAGGTGATTGAGTGATTATTGTATTTCTTTACCGTTTAGTTTTGAAACTGCGTAGTATTTATTTTATCTATTTATTGAGAAGCATGAATTTGATCAGTGGCTGTCGTGCGTTGCCGGTCCGTCAGGTGGGCATCAGGTTTGGACTGTCATTGATTTTGGAGTTGACACAAAACAACGTGTAATAAATAAATATTCATTCCCGATGATCAAGATCTACACAGAAGTTGCTTGATTCGACATCGTTAGTATGTCCCGTCTCTCCAGTTGATGTGTTAGTACTGTTAGTGTTAGTGCTGGTTGTATCGTTTTGAATAGTGAGTGTTTGTATTGTGCAATATTAATAATAATTTAAATTAGCCTAATGTATTTGAGTATTTCACAATACTGGATTGATTTATAATTGAGACGTTAAACGAATGGCAGGGTGACCTCACCGATAGCGGAACGGTAAATAGAACGTGTACCGTCACTAAAAAAAGTAGCGTTCGAGTTGTTGGATGCCATCATGAGATGATAAATAATTATACAACCGTAACTCCGAAAGCTAAGCACTTTGTAGTTTTAACTTCCAGAGTTTAATATTGTTAAAGATGGGACGAGTTTATGGACATTACTCTCGCACACACTACAGCTTGTAGCTTTGCGGAATATATGGACAGTGTTCCAGAATTAACTTTAAACGTTCTTTCAGACAGAAACGTGTATGGCAGATTTATTTCTTCGACCCTTCCAGTTGCTTAGATGTTGTTCCAGTCTTGTACAGAATTTCATATACTAATATTTGAAACGATCGTATTTTGCCGCTGTATACCAAGGAGGGGTAACTTTTTGCCTTAGCGAATTTACATCAAGTGTGCCCAGAGCCAGACTTAGAACATGATGAGGCCCTAAGTATAATTAATCGTGAGGCCCTTGCAGGTTTAAATTACACCAGCTTATCTAAGAAAACTTTAAAATCTATAAGCTTTTTATATATATAAGAGGTGAATAATTTATAAGGCTTATATATTCACTGAATGGAATGCCTGTGTAGGTTCAAAGGCCCTATTATAGGGAAAATAAGAATAGACCCACTGCCTACCCAAAAGCATGTTGTAAGAGTTGACTAATTGGGAGCTTCGTTTGAAGTCAGAGTGCATCTGCCTGAGAGGCAAGGAGCCAGCAGTCTGCATACAAATGAGTCAGATCTGTAAAACAGATGCACATGCAACACTCAGGTTCTGGAACAGGACTGCAGTCCAGAAGTGGATGAACAACCAGAACTTTTTGCCAGTCTGGTCTGGTCTGGTAGAGTGTTTACAGCTGGTGAACGCAAAGAAAAAGAAAAACTAAATAGAAGATGTTTAATATTGTAGTAAAAGAATAATTAATGTCTGTAAAATCACATAAATTATGTTATTATTAGGTAACCCTCTCAAAGGCACTATTGACAGAAAAATGCATTTGTGAACAAAAAATAATAATTTGTTGAAGCCCCTGCAAATTGTGAGGCCCTAAGCTGCAGGTGTTAGCTTATGCCTTAATCCAGCACTGAGGCTACCTTTTGCATTAAGCATACTATGTTATAGTTACTATGCTGATAACTATACTAAATGTGGTATAATCACTTGGCCTTTCAGATCTGCCTGTGTGTAATGTATCCTGTAAATATTCTTGCTAAATCACTTTAAAAATAAAATATACCACTGAAGTTAATTACTCTTAATCTGTTTATGAATTATTCAGGATCTGAGCTTTCCAGCCATTCATATTCAGTTGCATACATTTTTCAAAGCCAAGTGATTTTAACGGAGTTTGAAAGACGTGCCAGAAAATTGAGTTTCATCTGAATAAATTTGGCTGGCCAGCCGCTGACACTTTGTTGCTGGATGTCCACATCGTTCATGTGTGGCAAGTGTCTTCCTTCGAGGTGTTGATCTAACATGCCTCCACATGTCCCCGTGATGGATCACAGAACAAACATCATGCATGACAACAACTCCAACAGTACCAACAACATGGCCCTCCAGCAGAGAGACCCCAACAACACACCGTTAATTCAACCTACTGCCAAAGTCAAGTGTGTTTTGGTCGGCGATGGAGCTGTTGGAAAGACTAGCTTGATTGTGAGCTACACTACCAATGGTTATCCCACAGAATACATGCCCACGGCCTTTGATGACTATTCCGGTGAGTACATTATGTGTAATACTTTTCTTCATCTTCTGTTTCCTCAAGTTCCAAATCTGAACCATCTTGAGCGGGGCTGTTCCTCAGATCTTCTATTGCCTCACATGTTAATGTTGTTTCTTTTATTGTTGTTAGTTGCTCATCTGTTTAACTGTTTCAGTCCACAGAAACCTAGAAACTCAATGAACTCAGGATGTGCTGATTTTACGTCGCTCGTTACTTGCCCATTGGCCCTCTGATACTAAACCTCCTGCGGCTGAAAGAGTTAATGCATCTTACATATCTTTGCCTTACTACATTTTTTTTGTCTAGTTTTCCTCCATATAAGGCGAGTTTCTCTTTGCCACAAGTTCTGGTAAAATGGCCCATAACTTCCTCTGCTGCATTTTCTTTAGGAAAGTGTACTTAAAATGCCTGCAGCTCCCAATATCTCAGTGTTTGACACACATGTTGTAAGCCAGCTTAGTTTTTCTTCAGTCTTTTTGTCAGAAATTGTCAGAAAAGTTACACTTTGTGGTCAGTAGCCTTTATGAAAGCTGTTGAGAAATAATTCTTCGTCATGCTTACCAGCTGTGATCTACGGCTGAAAGTTTATTGTTTGGCCACTTCTGTGCTCATTCTCCAGAACTTGAGTTATGCATGCTCATCAGTTTTACAAATCTAGCTTATATATAGCCTATTGTTCTTTGTCTTTCAGGAAGATATACTCTGACTTAGAAAAAGACACTTCTAATGAGTCACTTGTTATCTAGTGCTTGTTAGAGGGTCAGTAGGATGTGCAGTCCTAATCTCCATGTGTGCCACCAGAAAGCTTTGTCTTGATGAGGGTTGAAATAGACCACATTGTTTGTATTAGAGGCATACATGTTAGCAGCACACAGTATATAGAGCTAGAGCATATGATCAGCATTTTCAGGTGATAGGTGTTACTGACACCAAGAACACTTACATCATGTGTTAATAAAGTCTTATGTACCCGGCCCTCGGTCTGAATATGATACATTGTCCCTAGAACTGTCCTAATACACACCCAGATCACTAAAAGGGGAAACTCAATTTTTTTGTTTTTACTTACTTTCTAATATGAAGACATAACCTCTGTTTGTTTAGTGCACAGCTGAATTAGGCCTTTGATAACAGTACAAAATAAAATAAATTATCACTATACAAATTTTGCTTGCTTGCATAGACAGGTACTAGCTCATCAGTGGTTTATTAGAGCTCACACCTTGGTTTATTAGAGCTCTCTCCCATGCTCTCCATGTTGCTGTCATTCGGAGCCACCCTCACATGAACCTTCCTTCATTTGATTGTCATTGCACTACATACGTATAAGCTGTCATGTTGAAGAAATCAGCCAGGGTGTAGTCACTGTCACATGCCAGCAGCTAATAGAAGACATGTTAAACTTGAAGGTCACGTGACAACTGAAAGTCATATCATCCCCCCAAAAAAGCACTGTTTTACTACTGTCATAGGTACTGCTACCACCGCTTCATGTCACTGCAGATGAATTGATTAGTCAACTCCTTCAACATTCTTGTGAGTGAGGCAGTGGATTTATCCTTGGTTTCTGCCACAGTATGACCTCTGACCCCACACAGGGTCTAACTTAATGGTATCCCTTCCTTTGAATGACCGTTGAATGTCAGCATGACAGTATCCTGTGAGTTATACAGTGGGTCATATGGGTGAAACAGCTACATCAGGACACTGCAGTGATATGAATGTATGTTGCCCATATGGGTGAAACAGCCTACATCAAGACACTGCAGTTATATGAATGCATGTTGCTCATATGGGTGAAACAGCCTACATCAGGACACTGCAGTGATATGAATGCATGTTGCTCATATGGGTGAAACAGCCTACATCAGGACACGACAGTGATATGAATGTGTGTTGCCCATATGGGTGAAACAGCCTACATCAGGACACTGCAGTGATATGAATGCATGTTGCTCATATGGGTGAAACAGCCTACATCAGGACACTGCAGTGATATGAATGTATGTTGCTCACATGGATGAAACAGCCTACATCAGGACACGGCAGTGATATGAATGTATGTTGCCCATATGGGTGAAACAGCCTACATCAGGACACTGCAGTGATATGGATGCATGTTGCTCATATGGGTGAAACAGCCTACATCAGGACACTGCAGTGATATGGATGCATGTTGCTCATGTGGGTGAAACAGGCTACATCAGGACACTGCAGTGATATGAATGTATGTTGCTCATATGGGTGAAACAGGCTACATCAGGACACTGCAGTGATATGAATGTATGTTGCCCATATGGGTGAAACAGGCTACATCAGGACACTGCAGTGATATGAATGTATGTTGCCCATATGGGTGAAACAGCCTACATCAAGACACTGCAGTTATATGAATGCATGTTGCTCATATGGGTGAAACAGGCTACATCAGGACACTGCAGTGATATGAATGTATGTTGCCCATATGGGTGAAACAGCCTACATCAGGACACGGCAGTGATATGAATGTATGTTGCCCATATGGGTGAAACAGGCTACATCAGGACACTGCAGTGATATGAATGTATGTTGCCCATATGGGTGAAACAGGCTACATCAGGACACTGCAGTGATATGAATGCATGTTGCTCATATGGGCTATCTTATCTTGAAAACTATCAGTCTGAATTCTGAATGAGAGCAGTTAATCAGAACCCCCCCTCCCCCCACTCTCTAACTAGTCAAAAATAGCAAAAGGAATTTTGCAGCTAGAAATCCTACTTTAGGGTGTAATAAATACAGATAGTGATACAACTACAAAAACGACTTACAGTTACAAAAATGACTGCATATAGTTACCTTATGTAGTACTTTTTGGGTGCACACTGCCTTTCAGAATAACCCACATGCTGCCTACTACTAAGACAAGTGGCCTGTCAATTCTAAAGAACTATTAGTGCAGATGTGTATGGAGATTTTATTGTTCTTGCAGAGGTGTTCATTTGGTTTCTTGTGTTAGTCCTTGTAAGGAATACATAAATGTACAGTGAATATCTCTTTTGCACGCCTTTAGGAGTGTTGGGAATATAGGGCTAGGCCTATGTTTTTGTTTAACTAATTGGCAGGAAGGAATACATGTTGTACATATCCCCCTCCCCCTCTTTTCCATGTTAAATTTTCTCTTTTTCAATTTTCTTTGTGTCATAAATGTCAAGTACAATAGCATACATGTGGTCCTGTGATAGGATTTATCTGACAACTGATAGCTAGTTTTATGGGAGTCCTGATATGAAAGAGATTGTACAGGTGACAGGGCATCTATCTTTGTTTTAATTAACTCAGCATGACTCATCTCTGAGTGTTTAATTCATGACCCTGTGTGAATGTGTCATGATAAAGTCATGTTTCCCAATCAAGCCCTGGTTCATGGCCAGTGGTAGATGTGTTAATAATGTGATTATTGATGACATCTGACTAACCTGAGGATTAAATATGAACTATGTGTTCATCTGATTCATCTTCTCTTTCATTAGAATCCACTCTCCCATATCAAGTTATGTTTGGGGAGTTCTCCTTCACTTCATGTTGTGTGTGATTTATAATTTTGGGCATTTAATTTTTGGTAGTCCATTTATGGTTGTGTATGTTACCTGTGTGGTGTTCTCTCCCACATCAGCTTGTGTGTGTGATATACATGTGTGGTGTTTTCTCTCACATCAGGTTGTGAGTGAGAGACATGTGTGATGTTTTCTCCCACACGAGAGTGTGTGTAGTTGACATGTCTTATGAATTTTTTCCCACTTGAGTGTTTGTAGTTTAAATTCTGAGATGCTACCCTTGAGGTGTTGAACAACAATAAAAAGACAGTGCAGATAAATATATAAATGATAGAATAAAGCCACAAATAGTAAGCAGAACAGAATTATGTGACACAATAAAGTGTCTGCATAAATAAAAAGCAAGAAAAATAAATCAGGGAAAACACAAAATTGATTTGTTTGTGACACAACTAGCTTGAAGAGTTGACAAGGTTTTTTGTGCAATAACTTGACCTGTTTACTGGTTAACTAAAAAAAAAAAAAATTTAAAGTGAAGGAATGGGTACCAGGTAGAGTCCTAGAAAGTAAAGGCGACCGGCAGGATGCTAACCATGTCACCCACAAAGTGCCGATTGGTCTTTATGTCTAATACCACTGAAGGCATAGAAAGGGGTACTTTATTTACTATAATAATTATGGTTAACCTCTCCTTTACAGTGCTAATTATGTTTTGAGTACAACAGTATACTGTGTGATAACACAATAGTCTTGAGTTCAAAGCCTATTAGAGTACAGATGATAACACACTAGTCTTGAGTTCAAAACCCATTAGAGTACAGATGATAACACACTAGTCTTGAGTTCAAAACCCATTAGAGTACAGATGATAACACACTAGTCTTGAGTTAAAAACCCATTAGAGTACAGATGATAACACACTAGTCTTGAGTTCAAAGCCCATTAGAGTACAGATGATAACACACTAGTCTTGAGTTCAAAACCCATTAGAGTACAGGTGATAACACACTAGTCTTGAGTTCAAAGCCTATTAGAGTACAGATGATAACACACTAGTCTTGAGTTCAAAACCCATTAGAGTACAGATGATAACACACTAGTCTTGAGTTCAAAACCCATTAGAGTACAGATGATAACACACTAGTCTTGTGTTCAAAACCCATTAGAGTACAGATGATAACACACTAGTATTGAGTTCAAAACCCATTAGAGTACAGATGATAACACACTAGTCTTGAGTTCAAAACCCATTAGAGTACAGATGATAACACACTAGTCTTGTGTTCAAAACCCATTAGAGTACAGATGATAACACACTAGTCTTGTGTTCAAAACCCATTAGAGTACAGACTCATTTTAAAAAAAAGAATGTGTTGCTAGACCTATATTTTTGATGGACCAATTAGTAGCAGATGAATGTGGTCAGCATTGTGCCAGCTGCCTTTACTTCCCTTGACATTTTGTTGTACTCATTGTAGACTCAGTCAGGTTGGGAGCCAAGGTTTTGAACTAAGCCGCTAATGTCAAATCTGTTATAACCTTTCTGACTATAGCATCAACCAAGTTTCATATAAGGGGTACTTTTCTGGATATGAAAGACAAAGTGAAAAGTCAACCCAATTGTATGATAAAGCGTAGTATGTGTGCTTGTCTACCACTTGATAGCTGCCTGACAGTATCTGTTGTGTGATTAGTGGAGATAACAAATTGTCTGTTGGTGGGTTAGTCAGACATAGAAAGTGTAAATACCACATTTCTTCTTCTTTTTCTTCTTCTTCTTCTTCTTCTTCTTCTTCTTCTTCTTCTTCTTCTTCTTCTTCTTCTTCTTCTTCTTCTTCTTCTTCTTCTTCTTCTTCTTCTTCTTCTTCTTCTTCTTCTTCTTCTTCTGTATTTGGCCTTAACAGGAGTGAGGTGGTGGTAGGCATATGTGTTGAGATTTACAGCTAGGTTGTGATACCTTTGCCATTGAACTCAAAATACCTGATATTCTTTTTTTTAAAGTTACAGTTGAGAGGAACGACTTCGTTGCACTGGGTTTTATCCCATATGGCTTGGTCTTCCTCCACAGAACAGCTAGCTACCTGTATGGAGCATTGCACAAAGCAAATACTCTGTAGCTCCAGCAATGATCTCCAGAATCTCCGTAAAAATTGCACTGAGAACTTAGTCACTTTTTATGAGATGTATGTGAAGGGGGCATATACCTCCACCCCTCTACTGCCTTTCCACATTGAGGCCCCAGGAGGTTGAATTTGACACATGTAAACTAGATTTTATTTTACTCTTGAAAGTCGGCTGTACTGAGAGAATACACAGTCATGAATGGCGTTATTGTATTGATGTTGAAGTGATATTAGCATAATGTGAATGTCAGCACACATTTGTTTGTAGCGCACAGTAGCTGCTGTGTCATGTTTCTGCTGAAGTCTGACATAACTTGACCCTTGTCTTCCACAGTCAAGGTGACAGTTGACAGTAAACCTGTTCAGCTGCAGCTTTGTGACACAGCAGGACAGGTAAGACAGCTGTCGTTTTTGTATTGGCTCATTTGTGAGAGTGTTAGGTAAACAAATCAGTCCTAACATAGATGGGGGAGTTGGGTGATTGTGGCAGATAATGTCTAAATATTTGCTTCAACAGTACTTAACATTTACAGAACACATGCTGCTATAAGGTGCATACATAACTATGTGTGCCAACACACACACACACAAAACAGATTGTAAACAGCATATTCATTCCAGTTTTTTGCCTCCTGTACAAAACTGGGATGTTATGTAAAGCCCATGTACGCAAAATCACCACTTGCCAGATGAGAAACATGAGAAAAGACCCAAGCCTAACCATCTGAGATTGAGTGGATAATGATGCATCAGTCAGACAAACAGTAGATCAGGTGGTTTGGTTGTCTCATTAGAATACAGCAACATCGAATACTATCAGAGGCACTACATCTCAAAAGTTCAGCTATAAGGGCAAGAGAACGACCTTGAGAAAAAATGGATAGACAAAATAAAGGACACTTAACACCTTCACGGCATGACGTTAGCCAGTGCCAGCCAGTGCCAGCCAGTGGGCACTGCATTTCAAATTGTTGCTTCCCACAAGGCTTAATGGCAAAAGTGTTTATGATGATATACACCTGCTCTATTTGAGGACAGACTTTAGAGATGCCCAGAACTTAAGGTTGACTGTAGGCTTCATAGTATTTTCACTTGAGCTTTGAAAGGTTTTGAGTGAAGAGTAAGAATAGCCAGAGATATGTGGTGCTTGTAGGTCTGGGGCTTTACCTCATATTGTATTTGGTACACTCAACACAGAACAGATTGTCTGTTACCTAATAGGTGACTGATTAAACCAATCATCATCATCAGTCAGTACGTCCTGTAGAGAATGTCGCTGTCATCACAGCACACTTGACAGTCTCTTTCTCTAGCCAGTTCTCCAGTCCTGTGTGCTTTCGTAGTCAGTGCATCTTCAGTATCTTGTATTCACCATTATAGGGGTCCGCCTATGCCACTTTGTCCAGAAATGGTTCACTACATCGTCGATCTCTCCAGGACACTATGAACATTGCCAAAGTCATTCAGCTTTCCTCAGATAAAATTGAAATCAGTTAACTTTGATGTCACATCAGTACTGCGGTATGGGGGGGGGGGGGGGGCTGAAACATGGAGAACAACTGAAACATTTACTAATACACTTCAGACAAGGGCAAAAGACAAAAACCCATTTTCAATTCTGCCTTTGTAACAGTCAGGGAATCAGGAGGGCTTGTTGTATTTATTGAGAGACTGTGTTAATTGGAGAATAAAATGCAGAAGAAGGTGAAGATATGAGGTGACAAACTCCTATCCTCACTACTTGTTCAGCCTAGCTAGAGGAATCATTTACAGCTTGGTTTGCCATGTTCGCTAGCTCAGTTGGTTAAACCTGACTACGCATCGACCCAGGGGTGACAAACTCTTTGTGGTCTGGGTTCATGCCTGGAGGAAGGCAGAAAAGCCACATTTCTCCCAGATTTATGGTTCCAACTTTGCAGGCACCTCGGATTTTGACACTAATGTTTCAGTGTGGTTGATGTGTTTTTACACTGCAGCAGTCCTTCCTCTGCTATCTCTGCCGCCAAGTATCTTCTCTTATCTTGCACACTTGTGTGGCCTGATCACAGTAGATTGTGAGCTTGTACCATTCACAAATGATAATCTCATTCATTTGTCACAAGCTGCTGCTAACCCTGGCCAGTGAAGTGCTTGTTATCTTCAAAGTTTGGAGAAGATAGGCCATGCTGTAGCAAAGACAGCAGTTTTGGCAACTCTCATTGGATGATCGTAAAAGTGATCATAAAATACTTCAGTCTGATGAAGGTTGTGCTAGTGACTGAAATGTGCTGCCCTGAATACCTAACTTGTGAGAAGGGTAAAGTGGATACTGTAATAAGTGACATTATCAGCAGCAGCAACTCAGAGGGAACAAATGGCTACTGAATGATTAAGTTAATCATCAGCGGAGTCCTGTAAAACCACATGTTGTTGGGTCACCAGTTGCTATTGCCTGTCTGATCAGTTTCCCTCATCTGTCCTGCCACATACAATGGACTTGCTGTTTGCCTGTGAGGCCTGTCTATTCAGCCAAATTCTTTATCCAGCTCTTTCTTTATCTGCCACTTCTCTTTTTTTGCATTGACCAAGCGCTGTAGTATTGTTCTGGGAAAGCTTGTAGAGATCTGCTAGATATCTGTCTCATAAAGTTGATAATAATTGTCTAAAGGTTTATGTGAGTATATGGAGGTGTGTATTTGTCTCATCAATAGAGGAAGATTCAGTGATATAAATATATGACTTCCTAGATGTTTTCCCTGAACTGTAGATTGCAGTTTTTGTGTGATATTCATATTTATAAACAATAAGTTCTTCTGTATGACTGTTAAATAGTATGAACTCAGTGTAAGACCTTAAACAAAAAGAGGGGTTCGCAGGTCAGCTATTTGTGAACTACTGATCTTGAAAATGTAACCTTGAACAGAAAAATATCAAGGAAAGATATAAAACCGAACGAAAAGTATATCAGCGAGCTTCACCATATAACAAACAAAACGTGAAGTTGCGGTTAAAGGGCCTTCTTCAGCACATACATTGAATGGACAATACTACACAAATACACAGTATGATTTATCTTTGTATCTCGTGGCAACCTGGTGGGTGTCAATTGAATGGTGTTGACAGAAAAAGCTGCAGTGTAGCAGAAAATATTAAGTTTCTTGAAACTACCTTGCATATACCCTGGGAACAAACATAAATGATGGAGTTTCCTTGTATATATATATGTGTGTATCTTGGTCGAATAGCCATCAATTGAATGTTTCTAATGAAGCATGAATAAAGCAACCTGCAAGTCAAGTCCTGGGAGGTGATGATGTATTTGTTATCTAGACAGTCATCGTGTACTTTCATGACACTGTCAAAGTTTGGTTAACACAGACACACAACCCCACATCACCCAGTCTTTGGGCTTACCGAATTGTGAATGAAATCCGTTTGCACATCACCAGTGTTTGTAGGGGTGTAAATCATCACAGTTACGTCAGCAACATATAATAAGCTTACATTTGCATTCATCCGTGTTGACTCACAGTTCTTGGCACACACAGATCCTGTTGATTTTCCAGTCTGCCGAGTTTCAACTAAGCGGCAGCTGCAAGCTTAGACCTATGTCTTGGTGTCACACCCACCACCGCAACGTCTCCAGCCTGTCTTAGACATAAAGCTGAATGGCTCTGCACTGCTATTTTCTTTGTATTCGTGTGTGTATTGGTAGTCTAGATAGATCTCCATGGACTGGCTTCATAGTGCACATTCATTCATTGGTTAACTGGGTCTTGAATATTATATGTTATAAGCAGTACTTGTATCACACTGGTTTTTTTTTAAAATTATTTTTAACTCTTTGAGTCCCAAGGAACGCATCATACGTTCATAGGTTTGTACCTAGAAGCCCAATGAACGCATGATGCGCCGATTTTATGACTCTCTTTACTACCCCCTGGGCCTGTGATGCTAAACCCCCTAGGACTTAAAGAGGTGGAGTTGTGGAGAGGGTTTATGAAGCAAAACGATGTTCTGGCACAAAGCAGTTTTTTTTTTTTTTTGCATCATTGGATTGAAATATAAAGATGGACAGCTCAAACCCGAACATAGTCGGGCTTTTTTTTTTGTAAAAAGACCTTGGCTCCCAGGTCGACCCAACCGTAAATGTGTTCTGGGAAGTAAGCGACCTCACCCACTGAGTGCCGATTGGTCAATAAAATCAAGTTCAAGCACGACATGCCCAGTACGCCTAAAGGCATGGAAAAGGCTCCTTTACCTTTGCCAAGCTGCACGCACAAAGGCTTCATCTGATCGTTACGTGTATGCACCAAAGTACACTTATAATGTCCTCACACAGCATTCAGCCAGCTCGTCCTCTGGTTACTTTTGTGAGTCATTCCATAAGGACATGTTACTCGTACTTCTCCAGCGCATAGTCACTGTGGCCGGCCGGTGGATAGGGTAAACTAGTCATTTTTGTTTTCTAAACGTGACCAGATGACGACTGGGTTCCAACTAATCACTGTATTCACGGAAGTCGGAAGTTAAAAAGTCGAACGAGTTGGCGATTGAATTACCAGGGCATCTATCTAGTGTGAAAAGGTAAATAGGTAGGCAACTGCTTTCTCAGATCAGGCCGGATGTAGAGGTGGCTGTTAAATGACCTGATTAAAGCTACTGCAGTCACCTGAAACGCCGACCTACGATCTCAAGTTATTAATCTTATTTTATTCGAAAAGCTCGTTTGATATTATGCTAGATAAAAGGAGGGGGGAAAATAGGCATGAAATACGTCACTAATAAATGGAATAGGTAAATGGTCACCAATTGGGCCCCATATTCCCTAAAGCAGCCATTCCTTTTCCTCCCTCCATGTATATGATATTTTTAGAGCTGTAAATCTGATTCTAAAACAAACGATGTTTTTCGATGGTGACATGTCGGATCATCGGTCAAGAGTCTTACGGCAAGCTTGAAGGAAAGACATCCCGCCATCTTGACTTAAAGTGTCTACTTAGAACCATCATCAGGGAAGGCTGAACCATAGACCTAACAAACAGCAAATACCTAAAGCAGGTGGCAGCGAACCGTCAGGCATGGGGAGCTATGACCTCCGCCATATGCGCCTAGGCCCACAAGGAAAGATTAACTAAGTAAATTATATTTTCCCCATAAAAAGTGATCAGCGTGAACCGATTAATCACCCGATGACGTATAAACTCTAACGTAGTTGTAGTCTGAACTCTTGAGTAGCAATGACAAAGTTAGGAGGACATACTGTCACAGTTGAGTTGACGGTCTGCATGTTTCATATATCACAGCTTTCTCCCGACACTAAAGCCACCGAAGAGAACCTGACTAACTCTCTGAGTGTTCAACTGAACAACGAACGGGGGATAGGGTGGCGGTTGTTGACAGAATATGCGTACCAAAATGAAACATTGAAGGCCCTTCTCCCAAGGGAGCTGAGATCCCCCGTAATTATTTGGAAGAGGGAGGGGCTGAAACTTGTCCCTCCCCCCACCCCTTTAGAAGATTTGCAAAGGTGTTATGTGGTTCCCCTAACGATATGTATATATAGGGGTTCTCTTTATTAATTATTTATTTATATAATTCAGATTATTTTTGCCATTTAGTTAATATTAGTGATAAACGCAATTATTTTTTATTGAACACCTAAACAGGGCTTAGCTTAGCTCCGTTGAAGCCCAGATTTGTTTGTGGCGGCGCGCCTTGTTAGCATCCCACATTGGCTTACGTAGTAGTAGGTAGGTAGGTAATTTGCTGGGGGGGGGGGGGGGGGGTCTTCACATTCAACCAGCATCCTCGAAGAGGAAGCTTTAGGTTATAATTAAGGTTGTGTGCATTACACGCCACCAAGAGCTCCGAAGAGCACTCTTGCAGTGTTGATGTGCTCATAGGAGACAAACCCAAAATACTGTTCTGACTCGCGACGGAGTCGTCTACCGGCAATCCAGTGAGCGATCTGGTCGCCGATGTGGGTCACGTGATGACACCGGTGTCACTGAAACCATGTCAGATGATGAACCACGTTGAGATGCAGCTTGAAGTGGTTGGTGAATGCCCCTTGTTGGATGGCCGCGTTGAGATGCAGCTTTAAGTGGTTGGTGAATGCCCCTTGTTGGATGGCCGCGTTGAGATGCATCTTTAAGTGGTTGGTGAATGCCCCTTGTTGGATGGCCGACTGTGAGATGCAGCTTGAAGTGGTTGGTGAATGCCCCTTGTTGGATGACCGCGTTGAGATGCTGCTTTAAGTGGTTGGTGAATGCCCCTTGTTGGATGGCCGCGTTGAGATGCAGCTTTAAGTGGTTGGTGAATGCCCCTTGTTGGATGGCCGACTGTGAGATGCAGCTTGAAGTGGTTGGTGAATGCCCCTTGTTGGATGGACTACGTTGAGATGCAGCTTTAAGTGGTTGGTGATTGCCCCTTGTTGGATGGACCACGTTGAGATGCAGCTTTAAGTGGTTGGTGAATGCCCCTTGTTGGATGACCGCGTTGAGATGCTGCTTTAAGTGGTTGGTGAATGCCCCTTGTTGGATGGCCGCGTTGAGATGTAGCTTTAAGTGGTTGGTGAATGCCCCTTGTTGGATGGCCGACTGTGAGATGCAGCTTGAAGTGGTTGGTGAATGCCCCTTGTTGGATGGCCGCGTTGAGATGCAGCTTTAAGTGGTTGGTGAATGCCCCTTGTTGGATGGCCGACTGTGAGATGCAGCTTTAAGTGGTTGGTGATTGCCCCTTGTTGGATGACCGCATTGAGATGCTGCTTTAAGTGGTTGGTGAATGCCCCTTGTTGGATGGCCGCGTTGAGATGCAGCTTTAAGTGGTTGGTGAATGCCCCTTGTTGGATGGCCGACTGTGAGATGCAGCTTGAAGTGGTTGGTGAATGCCCCTTGTTGGATGGCCGCGTTGAGATGCAGCTTTAAGTGGTTGGTGAATGCCCCTTGTTGGATGGCCGTATGTGAGATGCAGCTTTAAGTGGTTGGTGATTGCCCCTTGTTGGATGACCGCGTTGAGATGCTGCTTTAAGTGGTTGGTGAATGCCCCTTGTTGGATGACCGCGTTGAGATGCAGCTTTAAGTGGTTGGTGAATGCCCCTTGTTGGATGGCCGCGTTGAGATGCAGCTTTAAGTGGTTGGTGAATGCCCCTTGTTGGATGGCCGCGTTGAGATGCAGCTTTAAGTGGTTGGTGAATGCCCCTTGTTGGATGGCCGACTGTGAGATGCAGCTTGAAGTGGTTGGTGAATGCCCCTTGTTGGATGGCCGCGTTGAGATGCAGCTTTAAGTGGTTGGTGAATGCTCCTTGTTGGATGGCCGACTGTGAGATGCAGCTTTAAGTGGTTGGTGATTGCCCCTTGTTGGATGGCCGCGTTGAGATGCATCTTTAAGTGGTTGGTGAATGCCCCTTGTTGGATGGCCGACTGTGAGATGCATCTTTAAGTGGTTGGTGAATGCCCCTTGTTGGATGGCCGACTGTGAGATGCATCTTTAATTGGTTGGTGAATGCCCCTTGTTGGATGGCCGACTGTGAGATGCAGCTTGAAGTGGTTGGTGAATGCCCCTTGTTGGATGGCCGCGTTGAGATGCTGCTTTAAGTGGTTGGTGAATGCCCCTTGTTGGATGGCCGACTGTGAGATGCAGCTTTAAGTGGTTGGTGATTGCCCCTTGTTGGATGACCGCGTTGAGATGCTGCTTTAAGTGGTTGGTGAATGCCCCTTGTTGGATGACCGCGTTGAGATGCAGCTTTAAGTGGTTGGTGAATGCCCCTTGTTGGATGGCCGCGTTGAGATGCAGCTTGAAGTGGTTGGTGAATGTCCCTTGTTGGATGGCCGCGTTGAGATGCTGCTTTAAGTGGTTGGTGAATGTCCCTTGTTGGATGACCGCGTTGAGATGCTGCTTGAAGTGGTTGGTGAATGCCCCTTGTTGGATGGCCGACTTTGAGATGCAGCTTGAAGTGGTTGGTGAATGCCCCTTGTTGGATGGCCGACTGTGAGATGCAGCTTGAAGTGGTTGGTGAATGCCCCTTGTTGGATGGCCGCGTTGAGATGCTGCTTGAAGTGGTTGGTGAATGCCCCTTGTTGGATGGCCGACTGTGAGATGCAGCTTGAAGTGGTTGGTGAATGCCCCTTGTTGGATGGCCGACTGTATGGGTCATGTTTCAGTCTAATATAAGAAAGAGTTAGGGGTCTTTGATCAGTTTGGAGCGGTCTCTTCGGCAGTTGACTCACTGTTCAAATTAATCATCGTTATCAGAACGGTATAGCCTGCCAGGTATGTTTAACCAGAATTGTGTCACTAGTAACTTAAAAAGTACGAATCCATAGTTTAACCGTTAGAGGCAGGATCACCCACCCCCCCCCCCCTCCCCCAACAAATATATATATATATATATATATATATATATATATATATATATATATATATATATATATATATATATATATATATATATATATATATATATATATATATATATATATATATATATATATTAGGCAACAGGTTGTGATGGAACTATTGCTAAACTACATCAAGAGGCAACATATCAGATGATTCAGACATGGGTCAAGACTAGCATAAGATGCTACACCATAGAGAAATCTGTCACTGAGATAGCAGAACTAAAGATTGCATACACAGACGATCGATAGACTGAATACCGCGGACGTGAATACCAGCATCTCTTTAGCACACAACAAATCAGGCACCCGACGCATCTTCAGAAACTGAAGCTGAAAGACAGCAGTACTAGCTGGGAAAACTTTCCAAAAACAGTTACCTGCCATATGACTTAATACTTCACGTCTTTCCATAGATTGTGTTTATTGCGGTTTCTGGTGAATACTATTGAAGATAGTCTGTGTCACTGTCTTAACCCGAGAGCTACCGTAATGTAGCGGATAAACGTTCGCCTGCGGATTGGAAAGTCGTCGGTTTTTTCATTTGACCGGAGTCGGACCATTTTCAAAAAGAACCTCGGCTCCCAGTTTGACCCAGCCTTAAATGGGTACCAGATAAAGTCAAGGAAAGTAAAGGCGGCCGGCATGGTGTTGATCACATAACCCGATTGGTCTTTACCATATAGGTTTGTCTTAAATTCCAATTTGCTGAAAGCGTGAAAAATGGCAATTAACCGTCTTAAACCATTTACAAACTTTCTCGTGTGGTCGTTCGTATAGCCCTATTAATTGCCAGACATATAAATGATACTTGAAGACAGTAAAGCGATGCATTACTGACCACGAGATGTGGTTTCTTCTCCGTTAACTAATTTCCTACCGCGTATCTCATATTCAAGAACCGTCGTATCCATAAGCTTCAGCTGTTGGCCCTCTCGGATCATGTCTGTGTTCCTGTCCAACGGGTGTTGTGATGCGACGCCATTCACTATTTATCTCTTGGTCTTCACCCTAGTCTTTTCTCGTCGTTTTTCTGTTGTTACTTTCAAACACCGGATAAAACTGACGCCTTGAATATGAAAATACACGAGACGGGAGAGCTGTTGGTTGAGAGACCGAATTTCTTTCGGTCAGACGGCGATCAGAGCGACGTTCTATAACGACCTGCTACATGATGGTTAGTTGCGTATCCTTTACAGCACGTCGCAGAACCAACCCTTACAGCCCCTAGCTTGTTTTCTTGGCAAATTTACGTCCAGTAGTTTGCCATTGCTACTGGACGGTCGGCTTTCTTGATACCAACTGTCGAAACCAACGCAAGGCGCATGGCCCGCAGCTGGGATCGAACCCGGCATCCCGGCATTACGAAGCGTTCGCATCGACTTAGCCACAGAGCCGACGCTACATGATCTAAATTTCTCATATAAGTTTACGCTGACACCATATTCCAGTCTAGCCTATGTTCATTAATGTTCAAGCTACTTAGCGTGCAAGGGGTCAAATGAAGCGCTGTTTTTGACAGCAACAGCTTAAAAGTTTACTTTGACGTAAATAAACCTTTTGATCGCGGCATGTAGTACAACTTGAACGTATAAAAACCGTTTGATGGCATTGTGTAATGCAATCTCTCTATCACGATCTCGGCATCAGTCAACAGGTGTGACCCAGTCTGTAGGTGGCAGATCGTCACCCACGGAAATCTTTGTGATATCTTCTGCATTGTCTGAAGTAGATCGGAGATTCGTTCCCTCACAACTGTTGTCACGCACAAGTTGAACGTGTCTATGGTTGTTTTAATTGAGACAGGCAATTTGAAAAATAAACAAACTATACAGCGACGGTACTATGAGACTCATTCATGACTGGAAGTTTATCTATTGTTTCATTGGCTATCTTTCTATCTTTGTGTTCGCTCTCCCCCCCCCCCTCTCTCTCCCTCTCTCTCTCTCTTCTTTCCTCTGTCCCTCCCCCTCCCCACCCATGTATGTTTTAGTCGCATGTCTTTGCAAAACCAGTTAGGTCGCAATGTTTTGTCACAGCTGTCGCCCATACATCGGTTTTTCAAAGACGCTCGAGCTGGTCGAATTGTCCTATCAACAGTCTACCTACAAGGCTTGGTATCTGTGTCCAGACCCCACCCTGACCTGTCCGAGTGCAGAGCCTGTCAATAGCTGTTCTACAGCAGGTTGACTCTTGTTGGAGTCACGGCGACACGTACACGCCCTTGTCGCTACAGGATGGAGTCCCTGAATTAGTTAATTTTTTTTTTCTTTTTCTTATTTTACATCCGCAAGCAAGTAAAGGAAACTCCACCCATAGGTCGAATGTGTCAAGTCGGGCGTATGGGTGATAGATGTATTCTTATAGACCCGTCGACACTCATGGGCGATGGGGGAAAAGTCACCTCCGAGGACATTACCTGGTACCAGTGTAGGCTGTGTGGACCTGGGCTTAGTTTTATATATATATATATATAAGGCCGGCTCTCCCAAATATTAGATGTGACAGATACGTCAATGAGACCAAATACTGGCTCTCCCAAATATTAGATGTGACAGATACGTCACTGAGAGCAAATGCCGGCTCTCCCAAATATTAGATGTGACAGATACGTCAATGAGACCAAATACTGGCTCTCCCAAATATTAGATGTGACAGATACGTCAATGAGACCAAATACTGGCTCTCCCAAATATTAGATGTGACAGATACGTCAATGAGACCAAATACTGGCTCTCCCAAATATTAGATGTGACAGATACGTCAATGAGACCAAATACTGGCTCTCCCAAATATTAGATGTGACAGATACGTCAATAAGACCAAATGCCGGCTCTCCCAAATATTAGATGTGACAGATACGTCAATGAGAGCAAATGCCGGCTCTCCCAACATTAGATGTGACAGATACGTCAATGAGACCAAATACTGGCTCTCCCAAATATTAGATGTGACAGATACGCCAATGAGACCAAATACTGGCTCTCCCAAATATTAGATGTGACAGATACGTCAATGAGACCAAATGCTGGCTCTCCCAAATATTAGATGTGACAGATACGTCAATGAGACCAAATACTGGCTCTCCCAAATATTAGATGTGACAGATACGTCACTGAGACCAGATGCCGGCTCTCCCAAATATTAAATGTGACAGATACGTCACTAAGACCAGATACAGCTCTCCCAAATATTATATGTGACAGATACGTTACTAGGACTAAATATCGGCTCTCCCAAATATTATATGTGACAGATACGTTACTAGGACTAAATGTCGGCTCTCCCAAATATTATATGTGACAGATACGTTACTAGGACTAAATGTCGGCTCTCCCAAATATTATATGTGACAGATACGTTACTAGGACTAAATGTCGGCTCTCCCAAATATTTTATGTGACAGATACGTTACTAGGACTAAATGTCGGCTCTCCCAAATATTTTATGTGACAGATACGTTACTAGGACTAAATGTCGGCTCTCCCAAATATTATATGTGACAGATAGTCGCAGAGACCAAATACTGGCTCTCCCAAATATATGTGACTGATACGTCACTGAGACCAGATGCCAGCTCTCCCAAATATTATATGTTAGAGATACGTCACTAAGACCAGATACCGGCTCTCCCACATATTATATGTGACAGATACGTCACTAAGACCAAATGCCGGCTCTCCAAATAAATGTGACAAGTACGTCACTGAGAGAAAATGCCGGCTCTCCCACATATTATATGTGACAGATACGTCACTGGGACTAAATGCCGACTCTCCGACATATTATATGGACAGATACGTCACTGATACCATATGCCAGCTCTCCGAAACATGTCAGAGATCACTGAGACAAACATCCATATCTACTCTCTTTATGAATTGCGAAGAGGGAAGCGTCTTCTGCTTTTCCATGACAGTTAATAACAGTCACCGGCTGAGGACACTTGCTCGTCTCACACAACATATTATAGAGGACACTTGCTCGTCTCACACAACATATTATAGAGGACACTTGCTCGTCTCACACAACATATTATAGAGGACACTTGCTCGTCTCACACAACATATTATAGAGGACACTTGCTCGTCTCACACAACATATTATAGAGGACACTTGCTCGTCTCACACAACATATTAAAGAGGACACTTGCTCGTCTCACACAACATATTATAGAGGACACTTGCTCGTATCACACAACATATTGTAGAGGACACTTGCTCGTCTCACACAACATATTATAGAGGACACTTGCTCGTCTCACACAACATATTATAGAGGACACTTGCTCGTCTCACACAACATATTGTAGAGGACACTTGCTCGTCTCACACAACATATTATGGTTTGCAAATGAGCTGCGTACCTGCAGTCTGTGGGTTGTTCTGTGTATCCCCTCCCCATGTTTGTGCGTCAGTCCCTAAATTACGCTCAAGTAGGCTCAGTTTTGTTGTGTCCGCATTCTAACCGGGTTGGCTCCCCCAACATTATCTCTGGAATGCTTGGTATTTCGACTTGCTTTAGCCGTTTCTTTAACATTTCTGCTATTTACAAGCTGCTCTGGTATGTTATTCATTAACATCAGATTAACGTTTTGCTGGTGCATTTTAAGTGTGTCTGCATGCTTGCGTTCCTTGCTTGGTTGCGGCATGCATTTGTGCGGTGAAGTCAAACACAGACCTGGTGTGTTTGTTAGTGTCTAGTTTGTTGTTGTTGTTGCTTTTATAGTAGTAACTGACACACCGATTCTCTTGTCCTTGGCATATTTCTTTTTGTTATTATCTGGTAAAGTGATGTGAAAATGAATTCAATGTGTGCACGGAGTGAGGCCAGACGGGCAGATTGTAAGACGGGCTCAATTCTTAAGCTTGGCAATTCTTTCTTTCTTATTTTTTATTCTTTATTTCTTAATTCTTCTTTCTTCTTCTTCTTCTTCTTCTTCTTCTTCTTCTTCTTCTTCTTCTTTTCTTCTTCTTCTTCTTCTTCTTCTTCTTCCTCTTCTTCTTCTTCTTCTTCTTCTTCTTCTTCTTTTTCTTCCATTATCCCCCAGAATAACTCTTCCAGCTCGCCCTATCCTTAGTTGTTGCATACAGCTCACTCAGTGTCATCCCCGTCTTCTAAAATACATTCTCCAGTTCTCTTCTCGGTGATGTTTGTTCTGCCTTTATTTCTATGCCTCTGTGAAATTCAGCCTAAAGCTCTTCTGCTTATATTGTTTTCAGGCACCTACTTTAGCAGTCAGTAATTAAGTTATTCTTATTAAAAGGAAATGCTAGCTTCGGCATAAATACACAGCATCACACGCACCATCGTGTATCTTCTTGTCTTCAGTCAAACTGGGTGGTAGGCTTGCTGTACTGAATGTTTTTCTTTTAAACTCTCTCTCTCCCCCCCCCCCTCTCTCTGTCTCTATATCCCTCTATCTCACGCTCTCCCTCTCTCTCTCTCTCTCTCTCTCTCTCTCTCTCTCTCTCTCTGTCATTCTGCTTGTCTGCCTCTCCTCTTGGTTCTCCATCTGACACGATTACTTGTCTCAGATCATGTCTGTGTTCTCGTTCTGCTTTTTTCTCTTTTTCTTCGTCATGTTCGGTTTCCCTCAAGTTTACAGGTGCCACTAAATGTTGCAGTTTAGTTCTCATAACACGCCCACAGAATCTTGACCTTTCATTTCTCTAATTAGTTCATGGTTTTAATGTCTCTGTGCAGCATTGCGTCATTTATGTTTCTGCCCTCTTTGGTATTCGGTCAGATTTCTGCCACCAGATGAATGCAACAGCTAGTAGTATTTCAGAATGTTAGAACGTTATAATTCTCACTACAGCTATATCTTTTTCTGGTTCACCGACTGTAAACTCCGGCAGAAAGTTCTGGTTGCTCGTGCACTTGTTCCAGAACTTTAATGTTACGTAGATATCTATTTTACATCTATGCAGACTGTTGGTTCCTTGCCAGTCAGACAGATTTGGGGAGAAATCCCTAATTTGTCGACTCTTACGTCATGCTTGGTATGGAGGCAGCGGGTCTGTTGTTTTTCCCACAGTGAGACACCAGAACCCACACGGGACCTGCAGCCCTGGTATTTGAATCATTTATATCTTGCAATAGGTTACACCGTCATGGCAGTTTGTGTTCTCATTTCTGCCCATTCCCCGTGTGTGTTCCGGGGCCCTATTATAGGGGAAACAAGAATAGACCCACTTCCTACTTAAAAGCATGACGTAAGAGTCGACTAATTGGGAGATTCCTTCGAAGTCGCAGTGCATCTGCCTGAGAGGCAAGGAACTAACAGTTTGCATACAATTTAGATCTGTCAAACGGCTGCACACGCAACACTCAGGTTTTGAAACAGAGCTGCGATCTAGAAGTGGCCGAACAGCCAGAACTTTCCGCCAGAGTTAACAGCCGGTGAACGTGAAGAAGACGAAGATTAATGCCTATCATCGTCTATTAGCTACAGTCGCCAAGTGTGGTTGCCGCCAGGGAGGCGAGCAATGGCAAACCAGCCGTCTTCAAATCTTCCTAGAACTGTTCCGCAAACCACTGCAGAATAGTTTTACCTATTCCTAAGTTATCTGTGCCTATCAGAGATTCATGTCTACCACATATTCCCCAGTGAGAGGCACATGCCCTCATTCTAAGCGACCCCTCCATTTATCAGTGTGTCTGTTAAAAAGCGGCTGTACACCACGACATTTGGCGTTTGTTACTTTTCTTGCATCTCGCTTTGTCTACAAAAGTCCAGCCTAAGTGTATGCACGGCCATCTTTAGCTATAAAAATCTAGAGTTGGCGGTGGTGTGTGTCACTGGCTGTGAGCAGGTATCTCACGTGTTTTGGATACCCTGGCAGGCAAGAAAAGGGGATTAAGATCATGATGATGATTATAATTATACACTGCATCTGAATCGGTGTCGGTTTGCAGAGTTGCCTGCTCTAATACATTAACGCCATGCTCGATTACTTCCTTCCTTGGTGAGATGTTCGACTGACCTTTATTGCCGAACGGAAACTGCTCTGTTGTGTAGTCATGCCAACTAGTTGTACTGTGCGTGTTGTGTAGTCATGCCAACTAGTTGTAGTGTGCGTGTCCTGTGCTGGAGTTTCTGTGATACTGCCAAGTACTGGTTGTGAGTGGCTGTCAGTATGAGCACCTTACAGTGGCGCCACAATGAGTTCGTTTGACTTCCAGTCCATGAATTGGTGTATTGATTAACTTCTGTGTGACCTTTGTATGATCGATTCTAGTCTTGTTAGGGGACCTGTTGTCGTGAGAGATATTTCATGAACTATATAACCAGGTAATTTGACTATGTTTTAGAAGTCCATACGAGTCAGTGACTCCTACTTCCATGTCATTAAATTGAACCGACCTTGCAAATGCTGCAGGTGATGAAATGTTGAATTCTGTATCTTGCGCCTGCTACACATAGTGAAGCGTTTAATTCTGTCTTCTACAAGGTTTCTGTGTTGTTTAAGCCAGCCGAGCTCTCTCTTTCTCTCTCACTCTCTCATTTATCCCTGCACTCCCACCACAGGCCATACATCCTTTTGTACATCACAAAATTGCTGTACAGTCTTTATATTCATTCCTATCATACTTAATGAGTGAATACATTTCCCATCATACAAAGGAAATATACTGTCTTGTCTTATATATATATATATATTTCGATATCCTACAATATATAACTATTACTAAATGGCTTCCACACTCGTGAGATCTCCATTTGACTTCACATGGGACCTTATGACAGCCTGCATAGACATTGCGCCGTGAATCAATCTTGTCCATTTGAGGCGCCAATTTTATTAACTCACTTACAAATGTTGACTGGCCCAACCACCCACCCCCCCCCCCCCCCCCCCCTCCCCTCCCCTCCTTTACACACACGAATACTATAAGGGCTAGATCAGGTGTCTGAGCCAGGCAGGTTTCCGTGTCCTTGACCTAAGAGTCAGTGATGACTTCTGCGAGCCGATGGTCACCACCATAGTTTGATGCCTGCCGTTATTATCACAAAGACTGGTATGTTGCAACCATGACACAGCTGTCACATTGTGATTACCTCGCAAGGTTACTGAAATCATTAAACGCTCTAATGGTGCCATACTTCATGCAGTTGCATAGAGAAGCAACAATTAGCAGAATCTCCAACAAACTGTTGAGATATTGCTACACAGAACATAATATTTTAAATGGACACACTTCAACTGCTGTTACAAACATCTCTTGCTGAGAAATATCAATACAATACATTCATTCTGCTGCTGCATGCTTTGAAATCAAAAAAGTTAATCCTGTAGTAACGAGTTAAATCCAGGCTGACATTTAATAGAGTACACAATGGACAGAATCAGTGGGGTTTGTTGTTGCTGGGGCTCCTGTCTGATGGCCAATGGTCGAGGGATGTGCTACACACATGATCTCATATAGGAGACAGATCCCCATCATTTGCTGGCTAGAGGGCAACTGATTTCTGTAACGTGTATCTAAGTATGTCAGTGGTATGCTGTACTACTCTTCACTTTCTATTCTGTGCCGTTTTCACAATTCAGGTTGGACATATTCTGCAGTTGTGTTTAAACAAAATGTCGCCTGTTTAGACTGTTGTATTAGCTGTGTTTAGACTCTCAGACAGGTAGCATCTTTCCATCATCCCTCTTGTGGCTTTTAGGATACCCCTATCTCCCCACTGTCCTGGAATTTTAACATCAGGGGGGGGTTGCAGCTTGGATATGTCACATGCATCCTCCGTACACACAGGCATGCATGCACACATACACGTGCTACATGTTATATCTTACATATACATTCTTATAGTAGTCAGTAAATATTCTCATGTAAGAATGTGTTGATCATAAATTACCCCTGTCACGGGAATTGTAGCAGTGCACAGGGTCTGCCTAGTTTGTGTATGCATGCCTGCATATGTGGACATGCTTGTGGGTGTAACGTTAGTGACAAGTTGTCTAGTATTGTGTATCATTTTGAAACAGCTTATATTGTCAGATAGAAGCACGCCTATCAGGCAAAAAGAGGGTGGATAGGGGTGACGGGGAATTAAAGAGAGGTATATTGAGAAAAAGGATATATAGAGAGACTATTGAACAGCTGGAAAGAGTCAGATAAAAGGAGAGAGAAAGAGATATTTTGCTTCATCTGCTTATGTGCTGACTATGTATTGTCTTTTCCCCAACAGGATGACTTTGATGCCATCCGGCCACTGTGTTACCCCAACACTGACATCTTTCTCTTGTGCTTCAGCGTGGTCTCTCCAACGTCTTTCAACAACATCCCAGAGAAATGGGTGCATGAGATTCGCAAACACTCGCCTAGGGTTCCAGTCATGCTGGTGGGCACACAGAGTGACCTTCGCAACGATGTCAAAGTGCTCATTGAACTTGCCAAGTACAAGGAGAAGCCAGTATCTGAGAGTGACGCCTTACGCATGGCTCACGACATTGGGGCTGTCCACTACATGGAGTGCTCAGCACTCACACAGAAGAACCTCAAAGATGTGTTTGACCAGGCAATCTTGTCATCCTTGAACTACCATGCTGACCTCAGCCAGTCTCAGGTTCGCAAGTCCAGTCGGAAAAAGTACAACCTAGGAGTTAGACATAGTGCCAGTCTGAAGAAAGCGGGCTGGAAGAAGTTCTGTTGTTTATTGTGATGTCCACTGTTCTCACACCCTTCATGACTGTACAGCTTCCTCTACGATCATTGGATTGTGCATTCAGGATTCCTATTACATGATGTTTATCATTCAGCTACTGAAACGACTGACCAAACATACACTAGGTGTGTTGTTGGTACACCTACCAGTGTTGGTCGTGTACTCATCTTTGCCTGGGGAATCTGTCGCAGATTTCGCTTATGCTCAGCCCTGTATTTATGAAGAGGTTTTGTCTGCAAGGTATTGTGTATGCATTTATTTATTTTAATGATTAGGTGTTCTTTGTTTGTGCCTTGAGATAGGCAGTTGATGGTACTTGTGAGTTACAGAACAGTTAGCATGGAGGTGAGACATGTTTGTCAAATATGTATTTTAGATTCATTTATCTTCCCTCTGGTTTTCTGTTGGTGATGTTATGTGCTTGTATGAATCGTCATTGAGGTCCAACTGTCATTTGGCTACTGGGCCTGTCGTATAACTTTACTAATGTGAGCTTGGACAACACTGCCCTTGATCAGGTGCATTCTTACTCCTGAATGATTGGACATTAACTTAAGCTGTTGTGTGTTTGATCTTCACATATTCTAGGCTATGGAATAATGCACTCAGGGGATTGGCTGCTTTCCTGCCTGCCTCTTATTCTCAACGCATTATGTCAGAGTTACTTGGTTTTCATGATTTTAAACATGGGTTTACCCCAGAGCTCCATTCTGCTTAGAAACGGGTCTACCCCAGAGCTCCATTCTGCTTAGAAACATGGGTCTACCCCAGAGCTCCATTCTGCTTAGAAACATGGGTCTACCCGAGAGCTCCATTCTGCTTAGAAACATGGGTCTACCCCAGAGCTCCATACTGCTTAGTTACATGGGTCTACCCCAGAGCTCCATACTGCTTAGTTACATGGGTCTACCCCAGAGCTCTATTCTGCTTAGAACTATGGGTCTACCCCAGAGCTCAGTTCTGTTTAGAAACATGGGTCTACCCCAGAGCTCCATTCTGCTTAGTTACATGGGTCTACCCCAGAGCTCCATTCTGCTTAGAAACATGGGTCTACCCCAGAGCTCCAAACTGCTTAGAAAAATAACCTTATGGTTGAAAACTCTCTGCTAAGACAGTTAAACAAATCTCAGATGCTAGCAGAGACAAAAGGCATGCATATTTGCAGATGAAGACTGATGACTCAGCATTTACTCTGAATGTAATGATGTCGGTGATGTAACTTGACAATCTAATTAGATGTTAACTGAAGCATGCCAACCAGTGCAAGCTTGTGAATGTGTGGTGTACGTAAATGTCATATAGATGTGTCAAGTGTTCTCAATGTAAATGCTGTCACCATCCCTCAGACTTGTTCTGTTCAAGTCATTTTATGTGCATGGTCTGTGGTTATAGTACAGCAGTTAGAAGGTTGGTCTTCAAGCTAAAGTGTTTGATCAGAGGTGTCTTGTTCGTGCCAGCACACCATGTTCATGCCACCATGCCATCTTGTTCATGCTAGTCTGCAAGTTTGCTTGTGGGACCCTCTGAGCTGTGCAATCTGATGTGGTTGTGTTTGAGCCCAGTCTCCAGTGTTGACTAGACTTGCTAATGGTGAACTCTGTGGAGACAATATTTGTTCACTGCAACCTAGTGGCTGTAGGCCAAAATACAGCTTTCTCAGCAAGGGCAGAATACAGCTTTCTCAGCAAGGGCAGAATACAGCTTTCTCAGCAAGGGCAGAATACAGCTTTGTCAACAAGGGCAGAATACAGCTTTCTCAGCAAGGGCAGAATACAGCTTTGTCAGCAAGGGCAGAATACAGCTTTGTCAACAAGGACAGAATACAGTTTTGTCAACAAGAGCAGAATACAGCTTTGTCAACAAGGGCAGAATACAGCTTTGTCAGCAAGGGCAGAATACAGCTTTGTCAGCAAGGGCAGAATACAGCTTTGTCAACAAGGGCAGAATACAGCTTTGTCAGCAAGGGCAGAATACAGCTTTGTCAACAAGGACAGAATACAGCTTTGTCAGCAAGGGCAGAATACAGATTTCTCAGCAAGGACAGAATACAGCTTTCTCAGCAGGACTGGAACACACATTGGCTATTGATTGCCTGCTAAACAGGAGGCTGTTATTGCTAGCAGCAGATTTACAGCGTGTAACACAACAGCAGGGTAATAAACGGCAGGTGGACAGCCTAGATTAATTGTTGTGTATCTTTGTGCAGACATGGATTTAGCCTCAGCTGTCATGTGAGAAACCCATGGCTCCTTCAGGCACAGGAGAATGTCATATTCTTGCTGCTGCTGGGGGGTACCTCTGCTTAAATAACATTGGATGGCCTACTAACTGAATAGACAGTAGTCTGGTCTCCAGATATTCTGTCAGTCATCAAATAAGGTCACTTAATTTCCTCTAGTTACAGGGGCAAAAATGGCAAGGAAGGCCATTCAACAGATCTGTTCAGTCACAAGTAGCAAAAACCCGCATATAGAGGAACATCTACCTTTGACACTCCTAGTATCTGCTTTTTGATTACATGACTTTTGATAAGGGTGAGTTTGGGGACAAAAAGAGGCTGAAGTGACCAAATGAGACCGTACTGTTTTCAAGGATGGTATTGGACTAGAATTGAACTATTGCTGCTGTAAAAGACACACTTGATGACCTTCAACAACAGAGAAAATGGAGGGAACATGTACAATTGTCGCTGGTATCAATAGTGTCCTGTGATATTTATATTGTATCACCAGCCTAGAGACTTTTTATTTAGATATCTGTCTTCTCTGTGCCAAGTTTCATAGTTTGGTGACAGCAACTGACTTAACTATGAGGACCATGTTTTGGGGGGCTGAAATATCTAGAGATATAACACATACCAGACAAACATTGCGTCAGTCAGCTTTCTTGGTGGCTTTTAAAATCAAGTGTAGGGTGCTAGTGTAGGTGGAAAACAGCTGCATCAGGAGCGAGTCTTATTTAGTTGAGTCTGTCACTCATATTCTCTCCTTCCTCTTACATTTGGACTCTCTCCAACCACCTCCTCCCATATTTGTCTTTCACACCCTCGTCTCCTCTAATACACCCTGACTTTCACCCATCCCCTGTTTCTCACTCATTAATCACCAGCCCTCATATACTGGGCAGAATTTGCCATTAAGATGTGATATGTTTGGCATGTCACATTTGCTAGGTCACTGTCATGTTAGCGTCTGTATTCTCACAGCTGGCCTCTTTTCCATTCCCATGTAGTAGGTGACATGGTCAGTCCCCAGGGCTCCTGGAGGCTGTAATCTCATAGATACCAGAGTGGTAGAAGCACATGGGTGGTCCTTCGTGATACTCAGAGTGGTAGAAGCACATGGGTGGCCCTTCGTGGTACTCAGAGTGGTAGAAGCACATGGGTGGCCGTTCGTGGTACTCAGAGTGGTAGAAGCACATGGGTGGCCCTTCATGGTACTCAGAGTGGTAGAAGCACATGGGTGGCCCTTCGTGGTACTCAGAGTGGTAGAAGCACATGGGTGGCCCTTCGTGGTACTCATGTTTGTAGGCAAAATCACTTGGCACTTAAGGTGTTAGAAGACATTGGGGAAACAGGAGTACAGACATAACATTAGACTGCACTAACACTGATAAAATTACCTTAACTGGAGACATGGAAAGCATATGGACCAGACAGGTGTGGGGTCAAGTTTTAGTCACAGCTCAGTAGTATTGGCCTGTATGTAAATCAGCAGCTGGGAGGAAACAGAGGGTGTAAGAAGACAAATCTAGTCTACCTGGTGATATAAGATAATACTGTCTTAGTGAAACAGACGCTATACATACAGGTATGAAGAACATTCTGCTCTAAGTTGAGTGTGTACAAATTAGAGTTACTATAAAACTCTCTGCTAAGACGGTTAAACAAATATTAAATGCTAGCAGAGACAAAACCAGGCTTTTCACACAAGATACCAGTATGCATAATAAATGTCTGTACGGAACCAAAGTTGTGAAGGATCCTGATTGTGCTTGCTAACCCTTAAGTCAGTTAGCGTGGGAAGATTATCCACACAAACAGTGTGCAGTTGATTGTTGAATAGGTTTATCCAGTACATACTGCTCAACATCCCAGGGTGGTGATTAGGGCATCTGGTTGTCTAGGATAAGACACTTTATAAAGACCACTGTGCAAGTGAATCTCTGGGCTCTTAGAAATTGACTAGAATAGGCCCAGTAGATCATTAGCAAGGCTAGCAATAACTTAGAAACACACACGTACACTAACAAACACATGTGTTTGCTGTGTATTTATTATATACACACATCTGGGTCCTTTGTGCTTTGTACTGGCATTCCTTTTATGTGAATATTCTGACAAGACTGATCTGTTATGGTGAGACCAGTGTGCATTGATATAATTCCCAAACATAGAATGCTGCATTGATGTCATGCCTGAGTGGAAACTGGAGGCTACTATTTTGTTGTGACACCACCAGCTTCCCCTTTTCTAAGAGGTCTTGCACATACCAGTGGAAATCAATAGAGTGTATTTGTGGGGAAGATAATGAGTGGGTTGTGAACTGTTGGACAAAGAGAAATGAATGGCATACTGAAGGATAGCTGATGTATAAAACCATGCCTGGCCTAGAATACATCACTACATGTATGGTATCGATTGATGGAGCAAGCTGAAAGAAGTATATAGTGCAGAACAAGTGGTTCCACTCTGATACTGACATAGGGGCAGTTTTTATGTTTTGTTTTTAATTTTTCTGTTATCTAGTGTTTGGTCTGTTTGTTTCATTTCTACTTTGTGAGTGCCAGTCAGTGCCTACATATGGGTTAATTTGTTGTTGCATAACTGCAGGGTTGATCAAGTTTATGTTATGTGATGTAACTTTGCTGTGCCGACTATGGGAGAAGCACAAACACTTCTGTAGTTAAGCTTTTATGAGTAATGTCTTTACTAATGAGTTTTGACAGATTCTAGAACAGTGATCATTGACTATTTGAACAGTTGTATGTTCACACTGTCAGCTTCACAGCCAGGGTTGAGTGAAGTGTTGATTCTCTAAAGCTTGACTATTGCTGCAAGGATTTGGTTCACTTTATTGAATGTAGCTCGTCTTCCTTGTGTGTAAGTGGCTTTCATCCTTGCTGTGAACTTTTTTTTTTTATTAATTGAAATTTGTATACATTTAAAAAAAATTAAAATCAAAAGTATATTGATATTTGTAATGTCTCATATGTTAACAGATCATATGAATCATTTATTACATTTTATTTGTATATGTTAATTTTGCCATCCAATTTTACTGTGTGTATATAGGTATATGTGTGTAAATACACAAGTTCCTACATCTGATCTCTCAGTCTCTCTCTCTCTCTCTTTTTGTCTTTCTCTCTCTGTCTCTCTCTCTCTCTCTCTCTCTCTCTCTCTCTCTCTCTCTCTCTCTGTCTCTCTCTCTCTCTTTGTGTGTGTAGGGTGCATGAATTTATATGCGTGTGTGTGTGTGAAAAAGACAAGGAAAGAAGAGATCAGACAAATGTTCTCTTAAAGTCACATCTGTGGTACACTTAATGAGTGCCAGTCAAAACTGTTCATGCTACAAACATAAATGAGATGTGCTGTGCTGGGTAAATTTGGATCAGGTTAGAATTGCAGCTCTGAGTAAATTAGGTAGTGAAGAATAGCTAAAACAAGGCCTACATTTTAACCCCCCCCCCCCCCCTTTTTCCCATTTGTTTTTGGTGTAAAATCAACAACTAGCTAGCCTTTGTGTGTTGTGTCACAAACCAACATTTGTTGTATTGTGTCCATTAGAGATTCCGATCCCTGCAGCCATTTGAGAGACCACCATCTTTGATGTGTGCATCAATACTGTATCTGTCATTCAAGTACTTGTCTTGTAGCATACCTTATATGGTACACAGCCATATAAGGAATGGTTTCATTGCTTTCTTGTTTATCTCTTTTTGTAATAGTTGCAGGTGATGCAGATACACTAATAGCCACTTCTTGTCAGTGTAAAAGGTAATAGTTGCATACCAGGTCATACACTGTGAAGCACCTTGCCTAGATTGGCCTTGATCCATATGAACCCTGGTAGCCCACCATGTGTGGCTCTGCACTTCTGTATCCCAAACTGCTGTGTGATTAAGGGGTTGTGGGTTGTGTGTTATACCAACAACCTCATCGCTGAGATGGCTGCTAGTTTGAACACTTGTGTGTTCTTGCCTACTTTGATGAGGTTGGCATGTGAATAAATCAATAGGTCATTGTAGAAAATGTTGTATGATGGTGAGTATAAGTATAGATCGTTGCACAGATTCACATCAGCTAACATGGTGTCCAACTGTGCAGTGACGCTGTGTGTCTTCATTGTGATAATTTGCCTGGTACATCCACAGACCACAGTTTTGATGTGGATGTGCTGGTGCTTGTGTTGTATGCAGCATAACCTGGAGTGTGAATGCAATGATGATCCTGGTGTACAGTCACCACTTTGTGAATGAATGGTGAACTTGTTGCACAAACCACAACTTAAGTGAATATAATCTGCTGTGAACAAAATGTCCCCGTATGCGTTCCAGAGAGCCCATTTTGGGAAGAAGAAGAAAAAAAAGATAGACCAGTGCTCCCACCCGTGACAAGCCTCCCGAAGAGGGTGGGTAATTAGGGGTGTTTTTCAAAGTCATAGTTCATCTGAGGCAAGAAACCTGCTGGCTCCAGATGTGATCAGTTTGGCACCAAATCTGACTGTAAATAAGCCAGATTTGTAAAATGCATGTGCACGCAAAACTCTAGCTCTGAATCACGACCAAAGTCCAGAAGTGGATGAACTACCAGAACTTTCTGCAGGAGTTTACAGCAGGTGAACGCTATGAAGAAAGAATTATTTGCAGATCATCAGTTTACTTATTGAGCATACATCACAATTGTTTCGTCTCCTCAGCGTGTAGGGGCTGTAAACTCTAGCAGAATCTGGTTGTTCATACACTTCTGGACTTTACTCTTTCCCAGAACTTGAGTGCTGCATGCACATCCGTTTTACAAGTCTGGCTGATTTATACTGTTTGTTTCTTTTCTCTTATGCAGATGCACGTCTCTCAATAGAGTCCTGGAACCCCCAGGGTTCACCATTGGAGAGTGAGTGCTTGTTCACATGTTTGTTAACCAGCCCAAACATTGAATGGTTGCTTTGTTGATATTGGCACAAATAATGTGACCTTCTTTCAGCCTTGGGATATTTGCTTTCTTGTCATGGATGTGTACATTACCTGTACAGAACTTTTGATTGCTCATTCTGTCTTTCCGTCGCTTTTTTGCCACAAGTGCTTTCATTAGTGTAAATTCTGTCACACAACAGGGTTTGAACATTTCATTGCCTTCATGTACATTTGTAACATTTCATTGCCTTCATGTACATCTGTAACATTTCATTGCCTTCATTAGCAACCTGTTTTGTCACAGACATGTTTTATTTCTTTTATCAGTTTGACCTTGCTAATCCAGAATTTGTGTTGCTAGAGTTGCTAGGACTTTACTTTGTTGTCCTGCTCAGATATTTACCATTTGTATGTGTGTTTGTATACAACACCTTGTTGCTTTCATGTTATAAATTTAACACATGACACTACAATCATGTTGCCTGCCTTGTTTGAAAGCTGAGATTTGTGATTCCTGGCCTCAGTCTAATGTGATGATTTTGTGTACATTTTGTTTCATATAATATGTGCTGCTTTTATATGAGAAAGGGTTTTATTGAACAAACTTTGACACATTAAACAGGCATTTCAATCTGTTATTGTTTTCTTTCTCTTGTGTATGTCATCTCTTTGATTTGTTGGTAGTTTGTATGTTATGATAATCTCTGTTGTCTTCACTTTTATCATATTGTAGTTATCTCTCTGGTGTGTGTCATTTTTACGTCATAACTATCTCTGATATCTTTACCATCATATGTTCTGTTATCTCAGTTGTATGTGTCACTTCAGTGTTCTAGTTATCCCTGTTTTGTTTACCGGTCTCACGATATCTTTGTTGTGTTGATCACCTGTACCATTTCTATGCTGTGTTGACCGTCTTTGTGCTGTAGTTATCTCTGTCTTGTATGTCGTCTTTTTTATTATAACTGTCATCCATGTTGTATGGTCCTGTCGTTAGATCTGCTTGTCAGTCTCCTACGATAATACCAAAAAAAGTCATAAAAGATAGCTGGGTGGAAAGTGCACTAGACATGACCAACCCTTACCACCAATCTGCAGATTCAGTAGAGGTACCTTCCCATGGCTGCTGCCTCGCAGACCTAGCACGCTGCGGATGGCATTTGGAATGTATTTTCGACTGTGACCAACGTGTTGGTGTGAATTGTAGATTCAGAAAATGGCGTGATGCCGGTCGCGCAATGTTGGCGGTGCCCGTATGTGATTACAATTGATCGCGTGGGCAACTGCTGATCTGTTGGCGACAAGTTCTGCTATCATCAATGATGAACTGCATTTCTAATGTTGGACTGTTTGTGCTAGCACTTCGGATGGCAACCGTATGCTTTAATGCGAGTGTATGCTAGATATGCTGAGACAGCAGTCTGTCAATCTTTCCACAAGGGACTGTGATAAACATTCTGAGTGTTTTTCATTGGCACAGGAGCGGAGCAATGATGGGGCGACCCGTTTGCTATAAAGCTGAAACTAAGACTACCAGACTCTGAGAATGTCCACTGTACAATGACGTGGACTGAGGTAACAACTCAAATCCGCATCAGCAGTGATTTTCTTCTTCTTGACCTTTTCTCACAGGCTGGCTCAGTCTCTAATGAGTACAATGTTCTTGGAAGTAAAACCGGCTGCTGTAGTGTTGATAACATTACATGCGTCCTACAGAGTGCTGATTGCTGTATACAAATATCATAGTCAACCAGTCAGAAGGTTCGCATTGGTTGAAATTTGTTGATGAAATACTGAGATGAAATTAGCTGCCTAGGTCTAATCCCAGACAGCACGTTAGTCTTTTGTCTTTTTCTTCTTCACATCCTGTTTTGTTGCTTCGGGTGTCGATGGAGATAGGAAGGGATGCCAATAGAAACGTCACAAATGGTTGTTTTTTTTTAAAAGTCTATTTACACATACACACACACATATATACACAATCCCCCTATTTTTCAAAATAATTTCCACCAACATTGACGCACTTGTCCCATTTTTTTTATCAGTCCTCATAAATCTGCTGCATAGAACTGAGTGCTCTGTTTTCTAAACCATATTTTCACTTCACATTCAACTTCAGTGTCATTATCAAAAGCATGTCGTAATTGGGGAGCTTCCTTTGAAGTCGGAGTGCATCTGCCGGAGAGGCATGGAACCAACAGTCTGTATTCAAGAGAATGAGATCTGTAAAACTGATGCACACGCAACACTCGGGTTCTGGAGCAGGACTGCAGTTCAGTAGTGGACGAGCAGCCAGAACCTTCCGCCAGAGTTTACAGCTGGTGAACGCGAAGAAGAAGAAGTATGAATCAGCATTCACTTTGTTAGTTTATTTTTTATTTTTTTATTTATTGGAAGCATTTCCTTATGATGTGCTTTGCAGGCAATCACCTTCTCCCCCCCCCCCTTTTTTTTTCCCCCGACCAACCACACAAAAAACGCACAGCATGTTGTTTATTGAGGGTAAACTCCGTAAGTAAAGATGTCATTTTGTTTCTACATTGCGAATGCGCATGCAGCACCTAATGAACGGAGACATGATGTTCGATGTTGTTGTCACCTAATGACACCTTTAGAAACCACCAACTTCTTCTTCACTTCCTCCTTTACCGCTGTGGGTGTCGAGGGAGATATAAGGTTCTGTTTCTAGCTCTTCTGGCCGCCTCGACCTTAGGCACATCGTGCTGTTGTAGAGTTTCTCTGATGTTATCCTTCCATATTGTTCTTGGTCTACCTCGTGCTCTACGTCATTCTTCTCTTTTCATGTATGCTTTGTATGGTATGGTGTCACAAGGCATTCTCTCTAAGTGGGCAAACCATTTCACTTGCTGTCTTTGTATGTAATTTAGAATTGGTTCTGTGCCGACTTTTTCTCTTATGATCTCATTCCTGATCTTATCTCTTATGGTCACTCCTACAGCCATTCTCAGACATCTCATTTCCATGGTTACTAATTTTCTTTTATGGTTTGTTGTGAGTGACCATGTCTGGCACTAGTAGCACAGAGTTGGAATAAATTTGCTTTGAATAAGATGTCTCTTTTTTCTGATTGGGATTGTCTTATGCTGTAAGAGGAGAGCTAGCTGTCCTGTCTTCTTTTTATTCTTTTTCAGCATTCCGAGCCCTTGAGGTTCATTGCTGCAGATATCACACGCCTCCATTCATCTCTCTGGTTGGCCGTCTCTTTCCAGTTGGTGACCTTAAGTGTTTGCAGGTCTGTCTGAATATTATCTCTCCATCGTCTTCTTGGTCTGTCTCGTGATCTACGACGGTCTGCGACCATTCATCTTCCTCGTGTATACAGTTTTTACTTCTCTGTCATCTGACATTCTTTGAATATGTCCCAGCCATTTCAGTCTATTAGCTCTCATGATCTCAGTAATTAATGGTGATTTAAACAGATTATGAATTTCGTTGTTGCTTCTCACTCTCCACTCCCCACAGTTTGTATCTTTGATGGGTCCAAAGATCTGTCGTAAGACTGTTTTCAAAAACCTGTAATAATGCTTCATCTCTTTTAGTTGTGCTCCAAGTTTCAGAACAGTATAAAACGACTGGTCTTATCAACGTTTTATATATTTTGATTTTGGTGTTGCGAGACAGTCACTTTGACTTTAGCAGATGTTGAAGGGCATAGTATATTTTGTTTCCAGATTGTATTCTAGATTATTTTTCTTCTCTCAGCATATTGGAGCAGTTTAAGTTTACACCCAAGTACTTCAAAGTTTCATTTCGTTTGATTTGTCCATTATCGACTTGTATGTTGCCGGAGTTTATATTCTTTCCCTGTCTAGTTAGTATTCGTACAGAATTGAAAACATTTTTTAAAAATTTACTGTTTTGCATTCTTCAGTCAGTCTGTGGTAACTAATAACTAGGAATGAAAGTAATCTAAATATTATAACAAGTAACTAAACTTGTAAATTGTAACCGACAGCTTAGTTAATGCATGAAAGCTGCATTAGCTTTCAACAAAACCGATCGCTACGAGTTGCCAGTATTAATGCCGTGTATGCAGAAGCGGGTGTGAGGTAACCACTATTCGTATTCGACCCGACCGCAAGTATTCGGCCGAATACCGAATAGTTATTGGGTCCACTATTCCTCTTCGAAGCGAATGTTCGGTACGGCTCTAATTCTTACTGTATTGTTTCAAATATGTTTTAACAAGTTTTTTTTTTAAAGGCAGTTCTGCCAACAACGGTTTTGTAATCGTCTTCTTAATCACGCTAATCTGTCTTATTTTACCGAAAGCCTTTGAGTCATCAATGCCATTCGTTTGCTTCTATTCAGCGCTCTTTTAATGTTTTTAGTACATATTTGTTGGAGCTGTCTCTTCTACAAAGCCACACAGTTCTTCCCCTTTTTTATGTTTCACTGTTTTCCTAATCTTTCATGTGACATTTTTAAAAATAAAAGTATTTGTGAGTTCATTAATGATTCTAGTCCCTACAGGTGCAATAGGCACATATTACGTAAATCGTGAGGTTTCATCTTCCGTGGCCCATTGTTTTCAATCAATCAACTCAAGCAGGCTATTCACGGCTAAATAAAGAAGTTCAAACTAAGGCACAGAGGGTCCATTGTTGTCTGAAACATTCAGTTCATTTACATACATATTCAGTGTATGTGGCCTAATATTGTCACAAGCTCATCAAACACTTCTTTTTTATGATCTCCTTCTAGAGAAATTACTGTTCTTTGAAGTGGCAGGTGTCGCAGTGTGACTCCTACGTCTGATCTATGGGGACATTGACAAAACAGAGCACTTTTGATCTTTCAGATCTTTAAAAGTGCCAAGTAAAATTATTATGTCAGATCTCTGAGACAAGCGAATATTGAATGATGCCCATATGCAAGATAATACATAACATCAAAGGGCAATGGCTACTTTGAACTATAGTATAATAGTACGAAACACAGTGTTCCTCAGCCTGTTACACCCAGTGCCGACCAAAACAGTGGAAATCGTTTCGAGGCACACCTGACATACAGCCACAGACGAAACGAAAAAAAAAAAATTTAGACACTAGTTTGTTTGCTAAATCCGACGTCACAAAAATTACAATTTTCAGCAAACGTAACTTCTGCTTCTCAGAGGTTTCAAAAAATGGATTGACAAGAGCGTTGTTTCTGATATACGAACGATACAATAATATTTATTCTATTTATCTGTTTTTTTTTTTTTTTATTAACATGCCGGAGAAAGTCTTTTCACATAAATATGTAGTTCTCGAGGTGTGATCTGTCACATACCGCTCCTGTCGCGTGCCTGATTTAAGTATCTCTCCTTACGAACCAACAGCACCCTGAAATAGGATAATGTTGAGGCGTCGGCTCGTATTAGTCTAAGGGATATCCCGTGGCCAATATACGCTCAACCTATTTCAGGAGTAGGGCAAGTTATGGCACTACAGAATATCTAATAATCCTAGGCGCAACTTGGCTGGACACTCCCACTACTATAAAATGATAGCTCCCAGGCTGTGATAGTGTACTATCATAGCCATGTTAACACAGATGAAGATTATTAATTGAACATACATGTACTTTAGTCAGCTAAGAACAATGAATGATTGACACTCCAGTCAATAGTGAAAACTTGGAAATACATGTAATAAGTTCAACATCAACAAGATTTATGAAGACCACAGTGTCCTGTCCGAAGTCTAAAAAATTGATGTTTGTTCTTTCCTGTTGAGTTTGTTTATGATGTCACTCTCTGGTCTGTAATCACCATTCTGCTTTCTCCACTAACGCTTAAAAGACTGCTTTAGCGCTGTTTTTAGTTTCCTTGTAGCAATGTGGTGGATGAGGTTGTGGAAGATTACTCTCAGCTTTTGCCAACTCATCTCATCTCTCATTTCCTTGAATTCCTGGTATCCACTGCAAGACCAGTTCTGCTTCCTTGGAGAGTAAGCCAATGTTGGTCCTTAGATCTGCAATTAGTTTGTCTTGTTTTTTGCTTGATAGTGCTTGGAGAACAGACAATGAGTCACTAAGTATAACAATTTTTGCCCTCTGTATTCTTGAGTGATGAGATGTTGGACTGCAGAAAGGAGGGCAGTTGCCTCAGCTCTGAAGTTAGTGCAGATTTCACCTGCTGGTAGAGACATAGTTTCTGCTCTACTGCTAGGGGTTTAATGTATATTCCACAACCCCCCTTTCTGACTGCATCTGTAGCAGAGCCGTCGGTGAAAACCTGAGTCCAAGTGGTGTTTGGAAACTTCTCATCAAGCATAGCAAGAGCCAGGGCTCTCTGTTTTGTCTCCGTCTGGGCATCTTTTAAAGTGATCCCTGGTACCTTTAGGACTACATTTGCCTTCTCTGGCTTGCTTGTCCGTGGTTCTGGCCTAAGTTTTTCGCACAGTGCAACATCTCTTTCAAGCAGATCTTGGTGCTGTCTGTACAGTTCTCTAGCAAGGTGGTTGGGGCTCTGACGCTTCAGTCGGTTTTTTATTCTCTCTTGAAATTTAAAATGCAGTGGGTGACTTTGAAGTCTTTTTAATTTCTCTTACTGTAAAAGAGTTTTGTATGGTGTTCTGAGTTCGAGTGGTTCAGTATCTGCTATTCTCTCTATCTCTCTGATAGGGATTATTTCATGGCTCCGAGAACAATCCTTTATCCCATATTCTAAACCTTGTCCAGTTTTCCCATTGTTGTCTTGGCTGCTGCAGCCCATGCAGTGGAGGCATAATCCATAACTGGCCCGACTGCTCCAGTATATACTTGTTTTAAAATTCTGGAGTTAGCGCCCCATGTGGTACCCGCTATTTTTTTCATCACTGCAAGCTTCTTGAATGCTTTCCCCTGTACTGCTTCTACACGTGACTTCCAAGTTAGTAGCGAATCAAGTGTAACGCCAAGAAATGTAGGTGTGTCAGTCTGTGGAATGAGCTGGTTTTTTATCAAAATTTCGATTTTTTTTTATTTTTTTTTTTATTTTTGGGGTGAGAGAGACAAGTGATTCTGTGCTTTTTGAATTATTCAGCTTTAGACCCCACTTTTCGGTCCAGGCTTCTACATTTTCCACAGTTTTCTGTAACAGATATGAGGCTGTGGTAGTATATTCGGAGGCTGTCCAAACTCCAAAGTCATCAGCATGTGAGGTATTAGAAACGTGCTGGTGGCAGGTTGCTGTAATATCATTTATGTAAACCAGAAACAGAGTTGGTGCTATCGCACTGCCCTGGGGTACTCCTTCTCTTAGTTTTGCCAGTTTGCCGATGTGTCCATCAATTCTGAATCTGGCTCTGCGTTGGAAGCTTAGCGAGTATGATTCTGGAACCTATTATGCTCGTTAAGCGAGGTTTCACTGTACTAGGATGAACATATTTTGTTAGATAATCTGAAGCGAACGCCTTGCAGAATGTCAAGGTTGTAGAGGGATTCTTGAGTGACGTCATCGCAGAAAACTTTTTACCGGCAGGGAAGCTTTTCTTTTTTAATGTTTTAATTGCACGCATCACTTGCGTGTTGGATGCCCTTGACAGATAGCGACTCTCCCCACCCTCTCTCTCTCTCTCTCTCTCTCTCTCTCTCTCTCTCTCTCTCTCTCTCTCTCTCTCTCTCTCTTTTCTCTACCTATCTATCTCTTTCACACACACACACACACTCACACACACGCGCGCACTCATTCAAGGGAATACGATTTCTCCAGCGCCTGTCCTCACACTTTCTATTCCATAAATCTTCCACATCGTTCTAGCGTGTACCGGCTGTAACTCATGCGGAAGTTCTGCTAGCTCGTCTACTTCTACAAATTGGTCTTATTTGAGTTTTGCGAGCGCATCCGTTTTGCATATATAGTTTACTCTCAAGCAGATGCACTCTGACCTCGAGGAAATCGGCCCTACTGAGTCGCATTTTACGACATGCTTGTTAGGGGGCAGTTGATATATTAACTTCCTCCAAAATCGGGTCCAGGGGCCAACACAGGGAGCTCTATAAATGAAGGGCACCCTCTGTAGTGCAGAGACTAACAGGCTTGCTTGTCGATCTTTTAATCATACGACCAAATCCCACTTGAATGAGAGTCTCTTCCCCCCCCCACCCCCCCCCCCACTGACCTAGTTCTCCCATGTCGACCCAGCTTTGATATGGCTGCAGTGAAATTTCCTAGGATGTAAAGGCGACCAACTGGTACTGATCAAATCACACATCGACTGCAGCATCCTCTAAAAATGTGAAACTTTAGTGCGTTTCAAAAATCGTGCCTAATTTAAAAATCTGTAACTAGGTAACCGTTCGGTGTAAATTTTGGACAATGTCTATGCAACCTGTTAATATTACTGCTCTTTGTCTGGACAGAAGGTTGCTTTCTTTTATTTGACCCTATCATGGAGGCTGCGAGATTTCTTAGGAAATTTTCGGGAAACTCCAATTGTATAGGGTTGTTAGAGTGTGAAATGAATGCCGACTAACATTAATCATAACCCCCTACCCCTTCGCCCCCCCCCCCCCCCCAGTAAAGTAAGACTTTCCGTTAAATTCTCTACGAAATCTAGCAGTTCCCCTGATGGGATGAAATATAGGAAAGAACCGAAAGGAATTATGATGTAAAAAATTATTTAGCTTTCATTTCACCTTATTTGCGTTTCATGGGGGGGGGGGGGTGTAAAAAGAGGGGGGGGGGGGTAACACCGATTCATATAGTTCAGTCAGCATATTTGCAGTTGATGGAGTGCCGAAAACTTTGCAGACCATCAAACTGCACCCGTTTAAGAAAATCAAGACATACTTATTTTACCTAGTGAAGTGGAGACGTTATGTACTGTCATAATCTCATTTATATAATTCTAACTCAGTTCATAGGGTTTCACTCCCATGTCATCGACCTCCTGCGTTAGCCTCAGCTGAGTTAGATAAACACTATATTTCATTGTATGCGAAATATGCTATCAAAAATAATACCACTCACCGCTGCAGATGTGAACTGATTTCCAAACCAGTCTGCACGCTTGTGTATCTATAAATGATTTGTGTCAATTACTCCATTTCTCCATATATTGTTAGTTCCGACAAAGATCAAGGTAATTCGCCGCTTTAAGAAAACATAACCTAAGACCATATACAAAATTGTTTGCTGATATGTAAAGCTTTCGAGATATTTGCTAAAATATAAGGAGCATGACTTTTGAAACACACTCTAGCATTGTATCAGGTTTCTTCACTGTATCTACTAATTGCAGACAAGGCAACATGTCGCATATAGCCAGAAATACGCACAGGAAAGATCAGTTAGAGCAGGGGCGACGTCAATGAGAAAACATTAGGGGGAGGGGCGATTCAGTCTTTTTAAATTGTGCAATAATAGTCTTCTTCTTCTTCTTCGATCCTTCTGTCAGAAAACTGATGTCAGGAGGAATAATAAGTATCATTATTGCTGTTGTTGTTATTATTATATTGGAAATAAAAAGACAAATGCTTGAGAAGGTCTAGCCGTGTAGGAAGGGGAAAGGCGCTTTGCTTCCTAAGAAATGTACATCACACACATACAGAGAGAGAGAGAGAGAGAGAGAGAGAGAGAGAGAGAGAGAGAGAGAGAGAGAGGGGGGGGCATATATACACGCACACACACTTAAAAGAAATCCCTTATAAACTGTTACATATTCGACAAAGACAAGCAATTATCTATAAAATTTAGTGAACAGATACTGCTGCTGCTGCTGCTGCTACTGCTGCTGCTGCTGCTGCTACTACTGCTGCTGCTACTACTACTACTACTACTACTGCTGCTGCTGCTAATACTGCTACTGCTTCTTCTACTACTACTACTACTACTACTACTACTACTACTACTACTACTACTACTACTACTACTACTACTACTACTACTACTACTACTACTACTGCTGCTGCTGCTACTACTACTTCTACTACTTCTAATGCTCCTGCTGCTACTACTACCACCACCCCTAAGTACATTGCACCTAAGATTCTGCCCCATTCTGTTGAATACCTTTAACTTTACGCTCTGTTGAATACATGGACTAGTGTAGAATCTTCTCAGGCAAGAGACACGAGCGATCGTGTGCACACAAACACATACACACACAGATAAATATACACAAACACAGATAGATATACACGAACACACACAGATATATATATATATATATATATATATATATATATATATATATATATATATATATATATATATATATATATATATATATACATACACACACAGATACACACACCAAGTGAAGCTGTTATGCCCCTAATTTAAAAAAAAAAACGAAACAAGGCAGTTAATCTTTCGCCGAAAACTCATCTTGGAATTATTTCTATTTTTTCCTTACCTGAAGGCAACTTTGCAACCAAATTTTGTCTTTCTATTTCTTTACCAAGTGTGCAACTATTGCCCCCCCCCCCCCCACCCCCTCCGCCTCTCTACCAAGTGTGCAACTATTGCACCGCTTTCTGACAGCCTTGAACATTCGGCGTGAACCTGTTCATGCACGTGCTTGAGAAACCTGAAACGAAAGCCGGGTTTGGTTTTGCAATCTTTTAGATTCAGAATCCGTATTTTAGAGGCGGTTTCAAGGCCATGGAATGAAAGAGCGGTTGCCTTATAAAACAGCATCAAGTTAATCCTGAAGTGGCTAGTAGCAATATATCTAGAGATAATTTGTTCGGCATTAAAATAGCAGTAAAAAACAAAATACAAGGTCAAAGGAATTTATGTCTAGCACGAAACTCAATGAAGTTAACTTTAACATCGCATGAGTTAGGAAAAAAGCCTGCATTTTAAGGCATCCAGATCTCAAAGTGCACGCAATTAGGCAGTTGATAAATGCCTTTTTCGTACCAACTTTGTGCTATCTATGTGTGACATGCACAAGGCTATAAAAATATAAACGCAAAATTACAACATGTAAGATTAGATGAATAGGAAATGCGGCGGGAAAAACAACAAGAGACAGAGGCACCAGTGAAGAACTAGGAATAACAGTAGGCACAGTACTGGTAAGTGATTTCATAGAGCATCAAATAATCGAATGGTTTGGTCATCTGGTAAGATTGGAGCAAAATTAGGCAGCAGCTAGAGCGGACTATATGAGAAAAGCAGGCTACAAGGCAAAAGACCGAGCACGAAAGAGATGGGGGGATGGAGTAAACGGGTCAAAGAAACGCAGTATGACATTAACACAAGCTAGGCGACTGGCAAAGGAAGGAAACTACACATAACTCCTCTTTATGACACTTCACGGCATAAGTAGTAGAACAAAAGAAGCGGAAGAAATCTGTTCAATTTCTAGAACTGGTCTTGTAAACCTTGCTCGGAAACAAAAAAATTGGAGACCAAAATGAAACCTCTGCAGCCCAGTTCCCGTGACAATGAAATTGTTATACTAAATGAGGAGAACAGTTTCTAGAACAACCTCATTCTGATAGAAGCAAGCAACTTTCAGGGTCTACATGCCTGAAGACCAGTGCGACGGATTCAAGATACAAAGTCCACATAGGATTCCACACGAAATACCACAAACCCAGTTCCCCTTACTTCATTTCTTGTGTTTTATTTTTATTCCAGTCCGTTATCTGAAGAAGGTTACAAAATCTCACTTCGGTTGGCAAGTCCACTGGACATATGCCAGATAGCCCTTTCAGACTTCAAAAAGAAAAAAAATTTAAGTGAGGCACTTTAGCGATGACACCTTCTCAGTCACAGCTGCAGCAGCTGCAGAAATGTGCAGGTAACAAGATAACACCAAGAAATGTGCAGGTAACACCAAGATTCATTTCTATAGGTTTCATCCATTTGGAACTTTGATAGATGTTAAAAGTTGGGCGGCCATCTTCAAACGTCACAATGACTCGCTGTTTTCATCTGCTGGGTAATATTAACACTCTTGACGTCCTAAATAACGATGTTGACAGGTTACAGTAGAATGGTTACCGCAAGCGCTATCATACTTTTAAAGTTTTAGTGTGAAGAACCTCGTATTTAGGAGGTGGTATTCTAAACACATTTGGAAACCTCTGATCTATAGGTTTATAACGACTGACAATTATACTGTAGCTGTCAGGTGACAAACCATAACAAATACTGCAGATCCTAGACAACGGGCAGTAGAATTCAGTACCAGCTGTTTACCCAAGCACCGCCCATAAACTGTCGCTACTTCTTGCTGCTTCCTACTATCGTAGGTCTAACACCGGATCCTCATGTCAAAGTTCGCTATCAACTTATACCGTTCTGTAAGTGATGTGTCAATCAAACCAACTGAAAGTTAATTTCTTTCTCTCTAGTCCACATTACAGTCTACAAGTGTGGCCTTGGCCGTTAATACAGCAAAAGCAAAACAACCTTTTAACGCATGTATTTATCACCTTTTATGGCGGTGCATGATGGGAATCTTGTGCCGGGTGATTTATGGCCGTATGCAGAGTGCAGTGTGCAGACGAGGATTTTTGTTGTTATTGAGGCTGACATAAATAAAAACGCATCGCCTAGCCGAGGTTTCGAACTCGACTCTCCCAAATAACAGCCCAGCCTTCTCGACCGTTCGGCGGTCTTTGTCTTTTGTGTTGTCAATTCATTGGGGAGTGCAGCCATCAAAGACTGTCAAGTTCTCCTCCGACAGAAAAATAGTCAATCACTTTATTGAGGATTTGAACCTGTCTTTACCGAATCGGAACCCGGCGTTCTTAACCGTTCGGCCTCTGTGTTTTGTATTGTCATTAATTCCAGTTTTAGATCGTCTTCTTAACTGAATGCCTCAGTCTAACGTTCCATTTTTAATTTGACCCCGTCTCTCTTCACCAAAGAAACCATTTGCCATAGTTCTGCCTGTTCACAGACGTGAGTTTTCAGTCTGGCCCTAGTTAGTATGTACGCCATACCGCTTTGAATAGGAGCAATTCGTGTTCCGGTTTCAGTTCAAAACCGGTGGTCTCCACTCCGAAGACTGCGCCCCCTACAGGGGCACAGCGAGTTTTCAAGTGGGCGTCATTCAATTTTGTAAATAAAATATGTTTACATTATTTACAAATCAAAAATGCAGGGAATTTTTTGTTTGTTGTTATAAGCAGTTTATACATGCACCGTTAAAGATCTAATCAATATGATGACATGTTTAATTGCAGGTTAAGATTAAATTCAGACGAAATTGTTTTTCCATACTTTCTAGTTCACCTTGTTACTGCTAGCACATGGGCTTTGTACATTTTTAAAAAACACATTTCAGTTATTTACCGTACACTTTACATTGTGTTGCTTTTCAATGTGTTTCTATTTAGTTATTAAAATATAATTATAATGTATGCGTCAGAGACAAGGTTGTGCAAAGATGGCAATATTAAAGTTTGCTTTTACGGTGTTCGACAGTAAGGGGAAGTAACAACATCAGTGTGTTATCTGCCGTTGTGCTCTCAGTAATAATGCAATAAGACTTGTTCGTTTTGAAAGACATTTTAAGTACAGCGTATTCTTCTTGAGAAGTTGTACATCAACAATGAAAAAGCTAATTTATATGGTACACTGCTAGCCTTCGTGATGCCAGTAATTGGTGGTAATTTAAACTGATGATCAATTGCACTGTTGGTTGTCAATCAACATTCTCTGCTGCTTTTATCTTTTTTGGCTTTAGAGATTTATCATATGAATATTCTAAAGAATTTGTAATAAAAACAAATTCTTCTTCTTCTTTTTTTTTTTTCTTCTTCTTCTTCTTCTTCTTCTTCTTCTTCTTCTTCTTCTTCTTCTTCTTCTTCTTCTTCTTCTTCTTCTTCTTCTTCTCTGCCACCTTGTACTTCATCGAAGTGTCAGGTGGAGATGTTATATTCGTTGATGAGCTCTGTCAAGAGCACTATTAAGACTGATGTTCATTTCTGTAAGGCTGTTTTTAATGCGATCAGCCCATCTTTTCCGAGGTCTTCCACTCGCTCTATACCCGTTGTAACTTTTTAGTGTTGCTCGCTGTGGCAGATAGTACTAGGGCATTCTTGTTAGGTTCCAAACCACTTCATTAGTTGTTCTTTGATGACCTGTAAGACTGGCTTTATTCCTAGCATTCGTCTGATTATTAACAAATTATTAACCTCCCAAATAATCAAGATTAGTGACGTAAAACCGACAGAGGCTGTCAAACCGACAGCTAAGGGTAATAGGCTGATCACAAGCAGAAGACACAATTAGAGATGTTTCTGTGCTTGATAACACTGAGCGAGAATGGGGCTGGGGTATAGACTGGCCAGCAGGCACCGCAGAATCAAAAATTCGTCAACTAATTAATGATAATTGCCGATGAGGCCTTGAGATTATCTATACAAGTGGTTCTCTGTCAAAAGGCAGAAGAAGTGCACGAATGGACGACGCTTTGTACAAACAACCACGTCTGACGTATGATACTACAACATCTAGTCTGAGAATGGAGGCGCAGGCAGTCAATCTAGCTCTTTTTGCTGACTTGAGCACCAGCTCGACGTGCATATCATGATGGTAACTAACATACAAAGCATGTTTAAAAGGTGGAGACAAAATATCCTCCGTACAGTGGCAAGGATCGCTTCAGAGGTCCCAGTTATTTAGAGTTACTTTGATATTTTGTCCGGTGGGTGCAGGATTGTTGGGAAATGAACAGGCAGACAGATTAGCTGGTTCTGCGACAGTGTGTAGTTAATTTCTTCCATGACAGGTAGAAATATTCAAGGCCCTCTGGGAGGGAATGGACAATGCGGAGGCCTGAATTGATAATTATGGTCTGGAGAGAGTGGTTCAGCTTTGAGGGGACAGGGCATCTTGTCGATATTCTTCACTCGGAGAAAGGCAACACGGACATATAATCAAACTGTTACTGTCATCATGGGAATTGAAACTGTTCGCTCGCTGCTGAAGATAAGATCAGAGCGCTTATGTGAATATTCCGAGCTCTGTGGCGTCAGTTCTTATCTTAACACTCAACCGACAGTTGCAGTGTACACAAGACATATCCTTTAAAGATATACAGACAAATAAACGGATAAATAGACAGACAATTCCGAAAAAAATGTACAGATGTACAGAAAGACAGACCGACACCTAACAGACTGACCGATACACACACACGCGCGCGCGCACACACACACGGAGACGGACAGCAAGACAGGTGGACCGACATACAGATACGGCAACCAGTAACATTAGCACACTGAAGTCAGTATGTTCAAACTTTGACAAGTCAGCTGTACAACGAATCTGCTGCGAGAAGCACTTATTTTAATACTGACTGTCGGCTGACACATTGAACACAACTTAAAGGACACAAATGTGAGGAGAGCGCACATTAAGTAGGTCAGCCCCTTCACTTCGATTCACACATTAACGTCTTTTGTCCATTCGACAACATCAATTGACTGAACCCAAGGGCTGATTTTTGAAGCTTCCCACATTCAAATGGTAACGCAAGATTTGGTCTGGATTGATTTGGTTTGGTTTTGGCAAAAGTTACACGTCACTGCACGCGGATATCTAAAGTAAGTCTCGAAGTACAGACTACGTTATAAGAATCTTAGTACAGAACATGAATTGCTTTGCAATGTGCTCACCACAGTTATAAACTAGAAATATTAGTTTGCGGGGAAGCTGCATAATTTTGAAATCTAGCTGGCTATTCGTCCTGTTTTGCTTTTTTTTTTTTTTTTGTAAAATATCAACTGAGGTAACCATACACATCTTATATCTTACTATTATTACACAAGAAGTTGGGGGATTTGGTCGACAATCCCGGGATTAGAGCAAGTATGCCAAGTCTCATCTGGTTATTGTCCCGACCATTTAGGCGGGGATTCGAACTACGTCTGCATCCGTGACAACAGACGTACTACCACTGTTGGCACTGTTTTTGTCTTTCCAGATGATAGTTCTGCAGCTCTGCTCAATAAAAATTTGAGTGGGGGGGGGGGGTGTCCACAATTTTTGGGCCTCCAGGTTCCGTTGACTGTAGTTTTGTATTTAATGTATTTAACGTATTATTTCATCATCATCATCATGTAGCAGGTCCTTTGCAGAACGTCGCTCTCACCACAGTCTGCCTGTAAGAAACTCGGTCTCTTGCCAGTTCTCTCGCCTCATGAACATTCACACTCAAGGAATCACTTATATCCTGTACCCATCTTCGTGTCGGTCGGCGCCTGCCCCTCCTTCCTGGTACCATGCCTTCTGCTATAATTTTTTCCAATCCGTCGTGGCGCTTGATATGACCAAAATATTTCAGCTTTCGAGAAAGGATGGTGTTTATTAGCCAATCTACCTTGATGTTCAGATCTTTTAAGATGTCAATATTTCTCATCTTCTTTGTACAAGATATTCTGAGAATCTTTCTATAGCATTTCAGCTCAAAAGCCCCTATTCTCTTTCTTAAGGACTGGGAGATAGTCCACGACTCACATCGGTATGTAGCCACAGGGAAGATGCATGCTCTCAAAATTCTAATTTTTATCTCCTTGCTGGTGCTTAATCATAGACTTTTAAGGCTGTTCAATTTTTGCATTGCCAAAGTCATCCTCCTTTTAATTTCTGTCGAACAGTCTCCATTGTTGTTTATTACAGAGCCTAGATATTCAAAGTTTGTGACATTTTCAATTTCTTCATCATTTATTGTTATTTTTGGGTGACGTATTATTTACCTTGCGTATTTGAGTATGTATTTACCGTAGGAACATTGGGGGTAGTCGAAGAGCAGGAGGTTAAAGAAGAATCTGGAATGACAACATGAAGAAATGTACAGGGCTAAGTTATCATGCACTTATTCATCAAGCCGAAATCAGAGAAAGATGGCGGGTTGTATGTGCTAGTGCTTCACGTCCACGACCCTAAGGGTCAAGGGTTATGTTATGTTATGTACCATCCTATGTATTCAACGTATGTATTTCCCCTATGTATTATTTAAAGTAGTTATGATCCGCTCAAAATTGGTGGCAACCCTATTCCGGAACTCCGCTACGCAGATGACACAGTCCTTCTTTCGAACAGCGTAAAAGGAATAGAAAATTTAATATTGTCCGTCCAAAAGCACAGTGAAGATCAAATTTGTTCTTGAATTTAAAGAAAACGAAAATAATGTCCACAGATAAAACTGGCCGTCGCCCAAAAATAACAATAAATGATGAAGAAATTGAAAATGTCACAAATTTTGAATATCTAGGCTCTATAATAAACAACAATGGGGACTGTTCGAAAGAAATTAAAAGGAGGATGGCCATAGTAATGCAAAGATTGAACAGCCTTAAAAGTCTATGGTTAAGCACCAGCAAGGAGATAAAAATTATAATTTTGAGAGCAAGCATCTTCCCTGTGGCTACATACGGATGTGAGTCGTGGACTATCTCCCAGTCCTTAAGAAAGAGAACAGGGGCTTTTGAGCTGAAATGCTATAGAAAGATTCTCAGAATATCTTGAACAAAAAAGATGAGAAATATTGACATCTTAAAAGATCTGAACATCAAGTAAGATTGGCTAATAAACAGCATCCTTTCTCGAAAGCTGACATATTTTGGTCATATCAAGCGCCACGACGGATTGGAAAAAATTATAGCAGAAGGCATGGTACCAGGAAGGAGGGGCAGAGGCCGACCGACACGAAGATGGGCACAGGATATAAGTGACTCCTTGAGTGTGAAAGTTCATGAGGCCGGAGAACTGGCAAGAGACCGAGTTTCTTACAGCCAGACTGTGATGAGAGCGACGTTCTGCAAAAGACCTGCTACATGATGATGATGATTATTTACCGTATATATTATTTAACGTATGTATTATTTAACGTATGCATTATTTAACGTATATATTATTTACCGTATGTATTATTTAACGTATGTATTATTTACCGTATGTATTATTTAACGTATGTATTATTTAACGTATGTATTATTTACCGTATGTATTAAACGTATGTATTATTTAACGTATGTATTATTTACCGTGTGTATTATTTAACGTATGTATTATTTAACGTATGGATTATTTACCTTATGTATTATTTAACGTATGTATTATTTACCGTATGTATTATTTAACGTATGTATTATTTAACGTATGGATTATTTAACGTATGTATTATTTAACGTATGTATTATTCAACGTATGGATGTATCTAACATGCTTCACCTGGCTATGTCACAAAACCCGGAGAGTACCGTAGAACATCATATGATGCCAGTGCTACTCGGCCGGCCTTGTTTACTCCAATGGGAAGGTAACAACAATACGTTTGTAATAAAGAATATAGCTGCAGGTTCAACAGAGCACTGCTCTGTCTCTCTTTTTGTCGTGGCTTTGCTTGTGCCAGCCACTTCAGACCCTTACCATAGACTGGCAGTTTGTCTATGAGAGAAGCTTCGAAAGGCTGACGTACAACACTGCGTTTCTGACTCGACACCTTCTACAGATGATGGTGCATGGGCAATTCGTGATCTCTTCAGTTCTACCCAGGCTTTGTATTGTGGAGAAGATCGCCAAGCTGTGATGACCATGCCTCCCTATAGCCCAATGTAACAAGCACTACCGTCTAGAAAGGCTGGAAGGTTCCAGCAACTATTCAACCCTGATGTTTGTTGTCGGATTACCTGTTCAATAACTACCAGAATTTCAAAACTTGAAATGTTGTGTGTCGGCTCTGTGGCTAAGTCGATAAGAACGCTTGGTAATGCCGGGATGCCGGGTTCGATCCCAACTGCGGGCCATGAGCCTTGTGTTGGTTTCGACAGTGGTATCAAGAAAGCCGACCGTCTAGAAGCAATGGCAAACTACTAGACGTAAATGTGCCTAGAAAAGCACACAACAGCCAGGGGCTGTTGGGGTTGGTTCTGCAACGTCCTGTAAAGGATACGCGACTAACCTTTAATGTTGTGTAGCAACCCAAAGTGACGCCATCACCAGGCTCCATAAAAATGCCTTTAATAATACGTCCTGTTTAAATAATGACTCCGCTGAAACCTGAAGGTTTTTAATTTCTGAATAGGCCACAACAGACTTGAGGACGCATAAAAAAAAAACGATAGAAAGATAAACAGGGATCACTTATGTCTGAGACACCAGCAGACGAGAGCGTCGTATGGCCGGTGTGTGATAAAAGTGAAGCACTGGCACAGGTCACGAAAGTGCGATTCTCAATAGAACAGGTTTTTTCTCACGGATCTTGTCGAACCCTAGCACTAACCATTGAACCCGTTTACAGTGGCACTTTATAAGCTTTATTTGAATAGCGCTATTTGGGAAATAGAAGCTTAGCTTCTAGTCAAGGGCCATGGAAGTTTTTATTTTAGCGTCAGTTGGTCCCAGGCAACAAGCTGAAGAAACGAAATGTGTTGTGTAGTGCTGTGATTATCAACTTTTTCAAAAGTCATTGACCGGGATAAAGAAAGTTTTGGCGAAAGTCTACCCCCCCCCCCCCCCACCCCCGCTCTCAGGACGCTCTCTCGGGATGATGTCAGCAAGTCAATACACAGACAGATATAAAGGAAGGCAAACTACTTTGTATGACCCACCTTCGCTTTAAAAACTACCTTATCTGTCACCTCTGAATGTCTATTGAAATATATTTCAAATCACTTATTCGTCTGGGAATAGCCAAGGAAGCCAGAAGTAACAATAATTTATTTGGGACACTAGGTTAATAATCTGGATTGCACTTTCCCATATTTCCAGGGGGTCATGTTTTATTGCTGTGAGGAGACATGAGAATAACAGCCCGTGGCAATGGCGAGTGTCTTCTTCTTCGCATTCACCAGCTGTTAACTCTGGGGGAAAGTGCTGGTTGTTCATCCACTTCTGGACTGCAGCCCTGGTCCAGAACTATAGTGTTGCGTCTGCATCCGTTTTACAGATCTAACCTATCTGTATGCAGACTGCTGGTTCCTTGTCTCTCAGGCAGATGCACTCTGACTTTGAAGGAAGCTCCCAATTAGTCGACTCTTACGTCATGCTTTTGGGTAGGCAGTGGGTCTATTCTTGTTTTCCGTATAATAGGGCTTTAAAACCCACACAAGGGGCTGCGTTAGCGCAGTCGATAAGAGGCTCGCTTTCAAATCCAGCTGCGACTCGCTGCAGCCCACGGTCGGTGTTCGAAACCAGGCTGCTCCTGGGAGTTCACCCAGCCTCTAAGAAATGGGTACCAGAGTGACACTCTGGGGTAAATAGAGGAACGTCGTTGTAGCTGCATAGTTACGTGCGAAAGGGGACACAGGCGGACAATTCTTATCAGCTGTCCGTACTGATGGCAGAGCACTTATCGTTTATAACCGTGTGCTGGTTCACATCTCCCGATTTTACCTTTTTTACCTTTTAGAACCCACACAGTGAAATAACGAGTGTAACTTGCAAGACCCGCCAGAAAAGTCTTTCACTTTTAGAACATATGATTTCAGGACCCTTGATGCTATCATATCCATTTAGAGAGAATGAGAGAGAGAGAGAGAGAGAGAGAGAGAGAGAGAGAGAGAGAGAGAGAGAGAGAGAGAGAGAGAGAGAATGAGAGAGAGAGAGAGAGAGAGAGAGAGAGAGTTTTTTCTCAGAGGCTCAGCTCTCTTCTTTTCTGCAATCATTTCTTCTTTGATTATCATTCCTTTCCAGATTCACCCCATCCGGCTAATGAGGTTTTGTTTCCACAGATTTGCTTCTACACTTGTACCATTCATGTCCAGCACGCACATATCTTTATATTGCAGTTTGTTTGTTTGTTTGTTTGAGTATCCAGAAGCCATGAGTTGGTAACCCTTAGGCTCGGTATTATGGATATCGCAACCTTTCGGCCTTGATTCCATTGTAAATACCGTAAATCTGGGAGAAATGTGGCTTTCCTGCCTACCCCCGGGATTGAACCCGGACCACAAGGAGTTCATCACCTGGTCACCGCGCAGTCCGGTTTAGCCAACTACGCTAGAGTTTGTATTGCAGTAAACGCTGGCTTCGACATCTTGTACCCATTTGTATTTCACCATAGATGTGTGCTTTTCATTCACCATAGATGTGTACTTTTCATTCACCATAGAAGTGTGCTTTTTGTTCACCATAGAGGTGTACTTTTCATTCACCATAGAGGTGTACTTTTCATTGACCATAGAGGTGTGCTTTTCATTCACCATAGAGGTGTACTTTTCGTTTACCATATAGGTGTGCTTTTCATTCACCATAGAGGTGTACTTTTCATTCACCACAGAGGTGTGCTTTTCATTCACCATAGAGGTGTACTTTTCATTCACTATAGAGAGGTGTGCTTTTCATTCACCATAGAGTTGTGCTTTTCATTCACCATACAGGTGTACTTTTCGTTTACCATATAGGTGTGCTTTTCATTCACCATAGAGGTGTACTTTTCATTCACCATAGAGGTGTACTTTTCATTCACCATAGAGGTGTACTTTTCATTCACCATAGAGGTGTGCTTTTCATTCACCATAGAGGTGTACTTTTCATTCACTATAGAGAGGTGTGCTTTTCATTCACCATAGAGGTGTGCTTTTCATTCACCATAGAGGTGTGCTTGTCATTCACCATAGAGGTCTACTTGTCAACTACGGTTTACCCAGCGACCATAATTTTGAAAATGGGGATCGTCGCGGACCAGAAGCACGAGCTTCCACATAAAAATATATTATTACAATTGAAATTGCAACGATCCGCGAACCACTTGCTAGGCTTCTGCAGGCCAGATCCAACCGCGGGCCGCCAGTTAGATAGTCCTGCACAGAGGATGTCCTCCAGGAATAGTGACCATATACAGTACGTAACATACCCCTACCCCCCTCCCCCCCCCCCCCCCCAAAAAAAAGCAGTGTACTGGAGGCACTGAATATATGGTGCTGACACTTCTGTAAATAGATTTGATTCCTAGTAATAAATCGCTTGACCTTCCCACGCACGGCTCTGAGGTTGTCTATAGTCTCAGTTAAGTATTGTGACGTTCTTTGGACTTGAGTGGTAAATCTCTCAGTGTTATGTTATCACAGTCGATGTCTGTGCACAAACGGCATCCCCATGTGTGCACAGTCCTCCGATGCAGCAGCCCTTCGAGGTACTTCTACTGACTGTTTCCATGAGGAGTTGGTTATAGTATTGCGTGTGTTGGAATCCCACTGGGGGTCAGGGGAGAGGGGGGGGGGGGCAATAGACTCACTATCTCTTAACAAGCATGTCGTAGGAGGGGACTAATTTCGGGTGATTCCTTTAAACTCGGAATGTATCTGTCCAAGAGGCGATGAACTAACAGTCTGCCTACAAACAAGTCAAATCTGTAAACCAAATGTGCACGCGAAACTAATGTTCTATATATAACAAGACTAAAGTCGAGAAGTGGACGAACATCCATAATTTATTTTCGGAGTTTACAGCCGGTGAATGCCAAGAAGAATGAATGAATAAAGTTCAACCCCACCAGGACTGCACAACAAGCGATAAACGCTAGGTGGCACAAAGGGCCATCATTCGGATGAGATTCACCCAGGCGCAATTCCCAGATATCCTGTGCAACCGTTAGGTTATATTAGGGGCCACGCAAACAGCTGGAGTCGGTTTTTAAAATAACGAGAAATTCTGTTTCATATTTCGACGGTTGGTTATGCAACTAAGAAAAAGAAGAACTATGTTAAATTAGTGGATACAGGTGTCGATAATTGAATATGTTTTTGATAAATTGTAAACAAAATGAGCTTGGCAAGGAGTATTCAAGTGGAGGGCATTTTGTTTTTCCATCAGCACGCAGCGTTACGCGGTGACGGCCAGATTTTCATGCATCATTATTTCAGCACCACAGAAAAAAAAAAAACTGTGCTGCTTACCGGCACCGTTTTTAGACACATTACGGCGAGTAACAGCACTTAATTTCTAGAAACAAAGCCCTCACCAAATGAACATAAAACAACTCTTAATGCATCGCCTCTCCTGGTGGTAATATTAGGCAAGAACGGGGATAGCGAAACACAAGTGAACTTCTGCCTAGGGCACTTGACTGATTTATAGGGCTATCCTAGTTTAGGCTGGGAAAACAGGTAACCAAACTTGCTTCCTGGTTTGTTTGGTAAACCTTCGATATAGTAAAGCAGTTGACGCAAGCCTCCATAGCTCAGTGGCTAGAGCACTGGTCTTGTAAACCAGGGGTCGGGAGTTCGATCCTCCTTGGGGGCAGAATGTTTTTGGGGTTTGTCATGCTTATTTTTAAAATATTTTTTTCATGTTTGTTTTGTTGTTGTTTTTATGCCCCCCCCCCCCCCACACCTCTCGTGTACTTAATGTTGTGTTGTTGCTGGCACCTAATTTTCTTTAATATAATGTGGTTCTTGCACAAACTAAGGTGTGTCAGGATATAAAATTAGATTCAACTTTGAAAAAAAATTTTTTCCAACGGCTGCCTTATGTATTTAGTTTAGTGGGGAGCTTAAAGGTTTTGCCACGACTGATGGTTTCATGACTGTTTTTTGTTTTAAATTGGGATAATCAAGGACATTACTAATGACACAGCAACAGAACAGTTAAAGCTGTAGCTCTTCTTTCAGTGAAATCAGAACATCAACTAACGATTCATATACTGTTTTAATTATTTGTGTCCCAACCTGCTGTTACACTTCTCCGCTGGATCCTCTTGTCCCATCCTGTTGTTACACTCCCCTGCTGGATCCTCTTGTCCCATCCTGTTGTTACACTCCCCCGCTGGATCCTCTTGTCCCATCCTGTTGTTACACTCCCCCGCTGGATCCTCTTGTCCCATCCTGTTGTTTCACTCCCCCGCTGGATCCTCTTGTCCCATCCTGTTGTTACACTCCCCTGCTGGATCCTCTTGTCCCATCCTGTTGTTACACTCCCCCGCTGGATCCTCTTGTCCCATCCTGTTGTTACACTTCTCCGCTGGATCCTCTTGTCCCATCCTGTTGTTACACTTCTCCGCTGGATCCTCTTGTCCCATCCTGTTGTTACACTTCTCCGCTGGATCCTCTTGTCCCATCCTGTTGTTACACTTCTCCGCTGGATCCTCTTGTCCCATCCTGTTGTTACACTCCCCCGCTGGATCCTCTTGTCCCATCCTGTTGTTACACTCCCCTGCTGGATCCTCTTGTCCCATCCTGTTGTTACACTTCTCCGCTGGATCCTCTTGTCCCATCCTGTTGTTACACTCCCCCGCTGGATCCTCTTGTCCCATCCTGTTGTTACACTCCCCTGCTGGATCCTCTTGTCCCATCCTGTTGTTACACTTCTCCGCTGGATCCTCTTGTCCCATCCTGTTGTTACACTTCTCCGCTGGATCCTCTTGTCCCATCCTGTTGTTACACTCCCCCGCTGGATCCTCTTGTCCCAACCTGTTGTTACACTCCCCTGCTGGATCCTCTTGTGCCAACCTGTTGTTACACTCCCCCGCTGGATCCTCTTGTCCCATCCTGTTGTTACACTCCCCCGCTGGATCCTCTTGTCCCAACCTGTTGTTACACTCCCCCGCTGGATCCCCTTGTCCCAACCCGTTGTTACACTCCCCCGCTGGATCCCCTTGTTCCGTGGCATTATAATCTGACCTTATCAAACTAATTATTTAAAGTAAAAGTATGGGACCGTTTCCTCGCCTTCATGCGTTTTTGGGCATACATGGCTAGATATTGTATAGACTAATTAATCTTCACATAGTGGATGATAGGGTCAGAAATCCACCGGCTACCTTTGTTTTAAAAGACTTTACCTGATGCTAGTATCAGACGGGTCGACCTTGGCGCAAAGGTCATTTTAAAAAAATGCCCGGCTCCGTCAGGACTTAAACCCACGACCTTCGTATCCACAGATGAGCAACTAGCGGCTATGCCACGGTGGCTCACCTCTTTATTTGAAGCAGGGCTTTATTATGGCAGTGCACAATCTCACGCAGCACCTTTTTTGTAGGGCTCATTGTTTAGAGCGCTGCTGTATTTGACACTGAGAGACACTTACGGACTTTGTTCTAAATAAAACATAAATAAGCCTGCAACAAACATACACGCTCGCATATACACATACATCATCATCATCATGTAGCAGGTCCTTTGCATAACGTCGCTCTCAACACGGTCTGCCTAAAAGAAACTCGGTCTCTCGCCAGTTCGCCAGCTCTCCCGCCTCATGTACTTCCATACTTAAGGAGTAACTTATATCCTGTGCCCATCTTCGTGTCGGTCGACCCCTGCCTCTTCTTCCTGGCACCATGCCCTCTGCTAAAAGAAAATTCTAATCCGTCGTGGCGCTTGATATGACCAAAATATTTCAGCTTCCGAGACAAAATTCTGTTTATTAGCCAATCTTCCTTGATGTTCAGATCTTTCAAGACGTCAATTTCTCCTCTTTTTTTCGTCCAAGATATTCTAAGAATCTTTCTATAACATTTCAGCTCAAAAGCCCCTATTCTCTTTCTTAAGGAGTGGGAGATAGTCCACGTTGATGACAGTAAGAGAGAAGCATCACAGTATGATACCCTTGTTTGGACCTGTTTAAATCCCCGGCTCTCTAGCGTAGTTGGCTAAACCGGATTGCGCGGTGAGCGGGTGACGAACTCCTTGTGGTCCGGGTTCACTTCCGGGGGTAGGCATAAAAGCCACATTTCTCCTAGTTTTACGGTATTTAAAATGGAATCAAGGCCGAAGGGTTGCGATATCCATAATACCGAGCCTAAGGATTAACAACTCATGGCTTCTGGATACTAAAACAAAGCAACAAACCTGTTTTAATATATCAGCATACATATAGACAGATCCATCCATCCATCTACCATTGCATCTACCTACGAACGTAACCATCGTCCCGCCTATTCATCTACCCACACCATTTATCTCACCATCCACTCAATGCTATTTTTCACCGCTTCCTTCCATTCTGGCTGTTACCAGCCTTACACTTGGGCTCGACCAACACTTTGTATAAAAATCACCCTTACTGTCTCTATTTGATAGCGGACAGTAGGAGAGAAGCACTGTGTTACTAGACTCATGTTTTTACCTCATCTCATATTTGGTCGATCCATCCATCCATCTACGATTCCATTCATCCACTAATACAGTCATCCAACATTCCATCCATTCATCTACACACCCATCCATCCATCTACCATTCCATTCATCCACTAATACAGTCATCCATCATTCCATCCTTTCACCTACCCACCCATCTATCCAGGACACACTCGCCTATCCACACCATCATCCACACATACTGTTTTCCCATCTATCCCTTCATCGCTCCCTTACACTCTGGTTGTTACCAGTCTTACTCTCGGGCTCGACTGATTACTTTTGTATAACAAGCATCCTTACTGTCTCTATTTGATAGCTGACAGTAAGAGAGAAGCATCTATCTATCTATCTATCTATCTATCTATCTATCTATCTATCTATCTATCTATCTATCTATCTATCTATCTATCTATCTATCTATCTATCTATCTATCTATCTATCTATCTATCTATCTATCTATCTATCTATCTATCTATCTATCTATCTATCTATCTATCTATCTATCTATCTATCTATCTATCTATCTATCTATCTATCTATCTATCTATCTATCTATCTATCTATCTATCTATCTATCTATCTATCTATCTATCTATCTATCTATCTATCTATCTATCTATCTATCTATCTATCTATCTATCTATCTATCTATCTATCTATCTATCTATCTATCTATCTATCTATCTATCTATCTATCTATCTATCTATCTATCTATCTATCTATCTATCTATCTATCTATCTATCTATCTATCTATCTATCTATCTATCTATCTATCTATCTATCTATCTATCTATCTATCTGTCTATCTGTCTATCTATCTATCTATCTATCTATCTATCTATCTATCTATCTATCTATCTATCTATCTATCTATCTATCTATCTATCTATCTATCTATCTATCTATCTATCTATCTATCTATCTATCTATCTATCTATCTATCTATCTATCTATCTATCTATCTATCTATCTATCTATCTATCTATCTATCTATCTATCTATCTATCTATCTATCTATCTATCTATCTATCTATCTATCTATCTATCTATCTATCTGTCTGTCTGTCTGTCTGTCTGTCTGTCTGTCTGTCTGTCTGTCTGTCTGTCTGTCTGTCTGTCTGTCTGTCTGTCTGTCTGTCTGTCTGTCTGTCTGTCTGTCTGTCTGTCTGTCTGTCTGTCTGTCTGTCTGTCTGTCTGTCTATATTTGTAAGTCTAACCCTACATGCCCAAAAGGCATAACGTTGAGTGAAGTGTCCTTTTTTTTGAGCAGCAAATTGGAAGTCGAGGTAGCACAGCGTCACATGCATGCTTGCATGCAGGCCAAACGCAATGGGTTTGAATCTGCATCAGTGTGTACTTTGATGATAGAACTAGGACTTCCAGATCAACGAGCGCTAAAATGGGTACAAAGAAAGATATCGGAGACGACACCTGATTTGTTAAATATGTATTGAATTGATATTGTCTGATACGAAATCTTATCTCTACTTATTTGAATCCGTGTCCATCGCTAGCGGCGAATTTATTTCCTTAACTACTAAAACGGCCGCAAGAGCTACCCAGGCATTCAGATTTATGCAGATAAAGAAATCTCAGGGTTCACAAATGAGTAACGAACGAAGTATGTTGGGAGCCTCAAGTGTCACTGGGCGGTCAAAGTATTCATTGTCCAGGAATGCCAAGGTCTGAGGGAGGATCTGGAGTGAAATGCCAACAAATCTGTTGTTGTGACTGGCTTTCAGCGAGCGACCTGAACGATTCGGCCACGCCACGCAGCAGCGGTGACATGACTCTGTGGGTCTTTACATGGACAATTTACACCCATCTGGGGACCGTGTCAGGACTGACAGTTTGATTGTGCTAATGGCCTGGCGATGAGGCCTTAGTATCCACATTTGATGCATTGAAGGTTGTGCCATTTCATCTTGGCTTAGGTTTCGCTTGAAGCAGCTTTATTGTTCCGAAGCGTCGGTTGCCTAGAGATTATACATTTTTTTCAAACTTGTCCCAGGTTCCCAGGTCGGCTCAGTCTAAAACAGGTACATGGTCATGTCCTGGGAAGAAAAGGCGGTCGTCGAGAAGTTTATCACTACAACAGTCGAGGGCCGATTTATCTATACAATATGAGTCTAACATGATATGTCTAAGACGCCAGTGATATAATAAGATACCTTTGTACTCTACTGACATATCTTCAGGAAACAGTAACTTGGCGTGAGTAAGGCCGACCGTAAGTCGCGTTTTCACCAGGATAGTCCCGTTTTGTAGATTTGCCCTGGCAGTCCCGACAGTACTACAAATGGTCCCGTTTTGTAGATCTGCCCTGGCTGTCCCGACAGTACTACAAATGGTCCCGTTTTGTAGATGTGCCCTGGCTGTCCCGACAGTACTACACATGGTCCCGTTTTGTAGATCTGCCCTGGCAGTCCCGACAGTACTACAAATGGTCCCGTTTTGTAGATCTGCCCTGGCAGTCCCGACAGTACTACAAATGGTCCCGTTTTGTAGATCTGCCCTGGCAGTCCCGACAGTACTACAAATGGTCCCGTTTTGTAGATCTGCCCTGGCAGTCCCGACAGTACTACAAATGGTCCCGTTTTGTAGATCTGCCCTGGCTGTCCCGACAGTACTACAAATGGTCCCGTTTTGTAGATCTGGCCTGGCAGTCCCGACAGTACTACAAATGGTCCCTACAAATAAACTATATGTCAGTGTCCATGACTAATTGCAGTAGACAAACAAAGGACGTTGCGGCGATAAGCCTTCATCAGAAGCATACGATTAGAAATAAGAGGCAATACAAAAAAGAATGAACTGACTATATTTCCCGTGTAGGTTCTAGGTTCTTTTTGGCGGAAAGGGGGGGGGGGGGGGAGAAAGAGAATAGACCCAATGGTCCCCTTAAAAAGCATGTTTTAAAAGTCAACTATGAAGGGGTGTTTCCTTCGAAGTCGGCGTGCATCTATCTGATCTGAGAGTCGAGGAAGCAATAGTCTTCATACAAATAAGGCTGATCAGTAAAACGGATGTGCACGCAAAACTGAATTTCTTGAACAAGACTAAGTGTGGTCGAAGAACCAGAATTTTCCACCGCTATTGGCAGCCAGAGAAGAGGAAGAAGAGAACTCAGTACATTAGATTGTGACACCCACGTCTTTTAATGACCCAAGGTTTCATACTCGCTTCCTAATAATTGATTCTGCCACGCCTCAAATTAAACTTTCACATATTTGTAATATATTTTTCCTAATGGTTACCGGCTGTAAACTCCTACAGAAAGTCATGGAGTCAGCAATAAATAGGTATCTGGTAACGTCCTGGGAAATAAAGGCGGTCGGCCTGAGGTTGACAACATCACCCGCTGAGTGCTGATTGTTCTATTACAAATTGGCCTATCACTATGTAATCAATGCATCTGTGGGCGTGGAAAAGGGTCCTTTGTTCTACTAGTTTATACTCGATACCCAAACAAGCCCAGCTGAGTGGAAAAGGTGCTTCTGTAAAATGTATGAAAAGCTTCATGTGCCATATGTAGGTATCTTTCTGGGATCTCTAGCTGCTACGTTTGTTTATGCGTTTCCCATTATTTAAATCTGCTGACAGTTTATGTCTGTCCCTGCCTACACGCTGCCCTGAAGATTAAATTAGTAACAGTAAAGAATTTAGTTTTGGGACTGGCAGCAAGTGGGGGCTAAAATGGCTTCAATGAAACTGGATACATCTTTAGGGTCCTTTCGGTCAAGTGTGATCACTTCTCAGAAATTAAATCTCATCGTTTGACCAGCAATGGAGCTTGCGTGTCTGGTCTGGTCTGGCAGTCTTAGTTTCAGCTTCATAGCAAACGGGTCACCCCATCTTCGCTCCGCTCCTGTGCCAACGAAAAGCACACAGAATGTTTATCACAGTCCCTTGTGGAAAGATTGGCAGACTGCTGTCTCAGCATATCTAGCATACACACGCATTAAAGCTTATGGTAGCCATCCGAACTGCTAACATAAACAGTCCGACATCAGGAATGCAGTTCATCATTGATGGTAGCAAAAGTCATCAATAGATCAGCAGTTGCCCACGCGATCAATTTTAATCACATACGGGCACCACCAACATTGTGACGACAGGCATTGCGGTCGCGCCAATTTCTGAACTTGCAATTCACACCACCACGTTGGTCACAGTCAAAAAAATATTCCAAATGAAATCCGCAGCTCACAGTGTCACGCCATGCATTCAAATCAGAAGCTGGGCGACGAAACTATATCCAGTCTACAAATGGAGCAAAAATGCATCGGTCACCGTCCGGCAGAAGCAAAAAATTTGCCTCGGCTCCAAACAGTGCCCCTGACTAGCATCCATTTTGACCGGAAGTGTGACTACGTTATGTCTCAACAACCACGTGACAATGGCACAAATAGATATAGTTTTACTAGAAACAAAACAAATTCTCGGTAGTTTATTTCTCTGGTTAATTTCTGACATCGACGAAAACACATTTTTAACTGTAAACCGAATATCCTACGATGGATTATGAACAGGTTTTCAGTATGTTGATGTTAGATTTTTATGAACTTCAGTTTTGTCTTAAGCTTCTGTAGAAAGAAAGAAACTGGTTCAGTCTATACTCAAGGCAGTTAAGGGAATTATACTGGATGACGTCAGCTGTCATTAAGTGAATGTCACAGACCCCGCGGCGTTAAACAAACTGCAGATCTAGGCCAGGTACACGAATTAATATACTGTCGGTTGACGAACACTGGGGTCATTTACTTAATCCGTCGACTGCTACAGTTAGACGGTAGCGGGTCGTTTATTTAATCCCCTACCGTGATATTAAACTCACACAAAGGCGTCCTGTCTCCCGTATCAGCCAGTAAGTTGACTTTTCTATGCAGATCCTGTCCGCCTACTGTTTCTGCAGATTTCATAAGTGTCTATTGCAAGGTGTCAGATTTGGGTGTGGGCTGTCGGCTGATTTGTTTTCACTGTACAGTTAATATTTACTGAGACTTATAGATAATAACAGTCAGGACATAATTATAGAATAAATGCTGCAATAAACATTGATAACGATATCATAAAATAGATCCAGAAATAGCTCTCGAACAATCTTTCTCCCTGACAAGGGCAGAAAACAATCAGCTAAGTACCAGTTTCACTCCTGCGTGGCATCGGGCAAATACTTCTGCTAGTCTTATAAATCATTCGGCATTCGGTGCGTGATAAGGGTAACTTAAGCAGGCCGTCTTTACTTTCCAAGATATTTTCCTGTGCCTATTTAAGGGTATGTGACCCCAGGAGCTTTGGAAGTGCCAATTTATTTAGGAAAAATTGACTGAGAAATATTTATATTCAGAAAATTTCGTTTTTTTTTTAATGGACTTCATTAATATAAAAGGGTGTTTATTGCAAAGCATTTTGAACTTAAATCTCTTCTGAGGCATCGTTTTTTTTTTTTTGGGGGGGGGGGGGGGGGGGGGGGGGGAGGGAAGTGGCAGATTAAGAAAAAGAAAAATGTTTTCAATCCTATATTGTTCCTAAAAAGGTAAACGATCGCAAAGAGAGAGAGACAGATAGAAAGATAGAGAGAGAGAGAGAGAGAGAGAGAGAGAGAGAGAGAGAGAGAGAGAGAGAGAGAGAGAGAGAGAGAGAGAGAGAGAGAGAGAGAGAGAGAGAGAGCGCGACTACGGGCTGGCTAGAAATACGTTGGTAACGTTTCCTTTCACAGCAAGTTTTCTAACAGATTGCTCAGAGGCGCGGACATTTGATGCGTGAGACTGAGCCCCAGTGGGTAGTTTCGCTGTCGATTCTTACAATGGTAATCAGTATAAGCGGCAGCAGCCTGGTGTCTAGCCACTCCACATGCGGACACGAAGATCTTGAGTTCCAATTGGCATCAGGACAATGTTTATTTTTCCTCTTCACAATCACCTTGTCTCCCATGTCGACCCAGTCTAAAGTGAGTACTAGGTAATTTCCTAGGAGGTAAAGGCAGTCGTTGTTATGTTAGTCACGTCATTCACGGTGTTTAGATTGGTTTATAAAACTATAAGTTTTGTATTCTATGCCCGATGTACCAATAGTGTACAAAGAGTCCTTGGTTTAATTTTGCTGGATAACATAACTGCACGGAGCTGAGGGCATAGGTATTACAGAACGTAGCATAACATAACATGACATAACATGACATAACATAACATAACATAACATAACATAACATGGCATAACATAACAAAACATGACATAACATAACATAACATAACATAACATAACATAACATAGCATAGCATAGCATAACATAACATGGCATAACATGACATAACATAACATGGCATAACATAACATGGCATAACATAACATGACATAACATAACATGGCATAACATAACATGGCATAACATAACATGGCATAACATAACATGGCATAACATAACATGGCATAACATAACATGGCATAACATAACATGACATAACATAACATGGCATAACATAACATGACATAACATGACATAACATAACATGGCATAACATAACATGGCATAACATAACAATGCATAACATAACATGGCATAACATAACATGGCACAACATAACATGGCATAACATAACATGGCATAACATAACATGGCATAACATAACAATGCCTAACATAACATGGCATAACATAACATGGCACAACATAACATGGCATAACATAAAATGACATAACATAACATGGCATAACATAACATGGCATAACATGACATGACATAACATATCATAACATAGCATAACATGACATAACATAACGTGGCATAACATAACATAGCATAACATGACATAACAGCATAACATGACATAACATAACAAAACATAACTAAAGATGTACATATACAGACACCAGCAACAGTAAGGAAGACCAAGAACCCTCTCCACGCAAGTTGCGCCTCAACCATATGATGATAGATTAGTTTATTTCCATTACTTTCTCCGGTGGGCGCCGCCCTGAGGTAGCGGCTAGACGCTAGCCTGAGGATCAGAAGGTCGTGGTGTATTGCGACGATATTAGAGTCTGACGGAACCGGACTTTTTCTCTCTTCAAAAATGGTATTGACTCCAACGTCGATCTAGCCTTAAATGGGTACAAGTTGAAGGCATGGGAAGTAAAGGCGTTCGGCGTGATGTTGACTCCATCACCCACCTAGTGCCGACTGGTCTGTAAAACATAGGTTGAGCCCTATGTGCTCAGTAGACCCGAAGCTGGACAAAAAGAGTCTTTACTTTGTTTACTTTATCTGGTACTCATTTTAGGCTGGCTCGATCCCAGCGACATGGGTCTTTTTTTAATTTTAAAGGTCCAGCTGGATGAGGTTTTGAATTCATGACCCTCGGCCAGCAGGCGAGCCTCTTGCAGCTACGCCAACGCTGCTTATTGATATAGAGATATTGATTTATTCAATGTGGTAGCTTGCGGATATCGGGGGCGTTATTTGGCACAAGCTAAACAAATATCTTCAGGTTTCCCCCAGTAATTTCCGTTATGAGGTCATACCCGTATTTATCAACTTGCCACTGAGTGATTATAACACGGATTAGAATGATAACATAAAATCTACACAGGTAGGGTGTGATAACGGCTAAGTAAACATGATAATCCACCACTAGTGATATCAGAGTTAAATTTTCACCGATGATAACCTGCAAGGTGGTGTTAATGTAATATCTATTTTAGTGTCAAACGGTACATGTTATCGTAAAGCCTTGAAGCAGGAACCGACCCAGGATATTGCCAAAATTCTAAATGTGCAACTATCAAAGTAGTTTTATTTGGTAACCCTAAGCCGAGGGTAATTTTTTTTCAACTCTGGTTGAACGAACTAACGAATTAACGATCTAAATTTGAAGAAGAAAAGAGAGAGAGAGAGCATCGTTGCCAATTGCTTGCACTGACGAATATCTACTTTCATGGTAACTTTTAGCGGGAAGGAGTCTTGGTACTTACCAACTGCACTACTGTACCAACATGAAATGATCTACGTCTGTTTAAATGGCGTCACTGTTGAAGTCTTCAAGGGCATCATATTTGACGGTGCAGACATTTCAGGAACTTGCATGAAAGTGGGCGTTACCTCTTTCTGTTGCAAACAGTTGTCACTTTCACGTATAATGTCCAAAGGCTTTGAGCTTGAAAGCAAAGAATACTTATGTCAGATGAGTTCAACAGAGACCCTTTAGGGCATAATTAATCAAAGCAATAATTCAAATATAGATGGTTAATATGAGAAGTGCCTGCAACAGAAGACAGCAAGAACATCTTACAATCTGTGGAAGAATATGAAGAAGGAACTCACACTGAAATGACTGATGCTGAAACATTTAGCGCGTTAACTAATCATCTGTGTGGAGGAAACCAATTCTCATGTAACAAATAAGTAAAATGTACAAGTCTAATTTCCAGATTTTACAGTTTCTAGGCAGCCAGGGACTTTCATGAAAAGAACAAGCCAGGGATGTTCATGAAAAGAACAAGCCATGGAATTTCATGAAAATAACAAGCCATGTTGAACAGGAAAAGAACATTCTGCACAACATGATGTAACTTGGCAGCCAAACAGAGCGGTCTGTCGTGCGTGTAGGTGAGCAGTGTTGACCTCATTAAGCCAATCAATCGGTGCAAGCGTTAAACGTTGTTTAGTGGGTGTGTGCACAATGTGATTGTCGCAAATTCCAAATAGCTGAATGAGTAGTGTAAAGAATGTGCAATAAACATTCTATTACGATTCAACACTTTTCTGCGGAATCTATTCGGATGATTCAGAAGTCTTTTGGCGGACGATGCAGTGAGTACTACCTCAGTTCTTTCTTAGTTTGTTTAAGGGAGAGAAAAAAACATGACCACAGTTGTGGGCAACTGACGATTGCGACGATTGGCGTTTTCATACAGACAGCAAGCTCATCCATGCATCACATCTAGTGCAATGATTTGTGTTGAAACCAGTCAACTCATCCCCCCCCCCCTTTTTTTCAGCCAAGATTTAGAAGCCTGCGACTTTTTAGTGCATTTAAATGAAACGAGACCTATTTCAGATCGCTGATGAGGGTCAGGACAAATGCAACAAGGCTAGTGATGGCGGTGCCAAACCAGATTCTGTGGAGTGTTTGCAACAGCGGAAGATAAGCTGGGGGTATCACAAATAACCTACTTTGAGAGGGACCGAACCAGTATTGTGTTTATTTTTTTTAGAATAACTTGTTATTTACCGGAAACCCCTCCAGTGCTGTTTGTCGAGTATTATACATTGATTCTCAGTGGATGATGCCATCAATAAATAAAACACCCGTCGCCTTCATTTCCCATGACCTTTGGTACCCTTTTTAGGAGCAGACTCAAATCAGGAGGCCATGTGCATTTCATAACCCTGACTTGATGTGGACTCTCTGACGCGATGGGGACTCTTTTACCTGATGGGGACTCTTTGACTTGATGGGGAGCTTTGACCTGATGGGGACTCTATGACTTGATGGGGACTCTATGACTTGATTGGGACTCTATGACTTCATGGGGACTATTTGACTTGATGGAGACTCTTTGACTTGATGGAGACTCTTTGACTTCACGGGGACTCTTTGACTTCATGGGGACTCTTTGACTTCATGGGGACTCTTTGACTTCACGGGGACTCTTTGACTTCACGGGGACTCTTTGACTTCATGGGGACTCATTGACTTCATGGGGACTCTTTGACTTGATGGGGACTCTTTGACTTGATGGGGACATTTGACTTGATGGAGACTCTTTGACTTGATGGAGACTCTTTGACTTCACGGGGACTCTTTGACTTCACGGGGACTCTTTGACTTCATGGAGACTCTTTGACTTCACGGGGACTCTTTGACTTCACGGGGACTCTTTGACTTCATGGAGACTCTTTGACTTGATGGAGACTCTTTGACTTCACGGGGACTCTTTGACTTCACGGGGACTCTTTGACTTCACGGGGACTCTTTGACTTGATGAGGTCTCTTTGACTCGATCGGGATTCTTTGACTTGATGGGGACTCTTTGACTTGATGTGGACTCTTTGACTTGATGGGGACTCTTTGACTTGATGGGAACTCTATGACTTGATGGGGACTCTTTGACTTGATGGGGACTCTTTGACTTGATGGGAACTCTATGACGTGATGGGAAATCTATGACGTGATAGGGACTCTTTGACTTGAAGGGGAGCTTTGACTTGATGGGGACTCTTTGACTTGATGGGGACGGTTGACTTGATGGGGACGGTTGACTTGATGGGGACGGTTGACTTGATGGGGACGGTTGACTTGATGGGGACGGTTGACTTGATAGGGACGGTTGACTTGATGGGGACGGTTGACGTGATGGGGACGGTTGACGTGATGGGGACGGTTGACTTGATGGGGACGGTTGACTTGATGGGGACGGTTGACTTGATGGGGACGGTTGACTTGATGGGGACGGTTGACTTGATGGGGACGGTTGACTTGATGGGGACGGTTGACTTGATGGGGGCGGTTGACGTGATGGGGACGGTTGACGTGATGGGGACGGTTGACGTGATGGGGACGGTTGACGTGATGGGGACTCTTTGACTTGATGGGGACTCTTTGACTTGATAGAAACTCTATGACGTGATGGGGACTCTTTGACTTGAAGGGGAGCTTTGACTTGATGGGGACTCTTTGACTTGATGGGGACGATTGACTTGATGGGGACGGTTGACTTGATGGGGACGGTTGACTTGATGGCTACGGTTGACTTGATGGGGACGGTTGACTTGATGGGGACGGTTGACTTGATGGGGACGGTTGACTTGATGGGGACGGTTGACTTGATCGGGACGGTTGACTTGATGGGGACGGTTGACTTGATGGGGACGGTTGACGTGATGGGGACGGTTGACTTGATGGGGACGGTTGACGTGATGGGGACTCTTCTTTTCCTTCTTCTTCGCAGTCACGGGCTGTAAACTCTGACGTCAAATTCTACTTGTTCTTCCACATCTAGACTTTAGTCGTCTTAAGAGCCTGTGTTACCTGTACATCCGTTTTAAAGACTTGACTTATTTGAATGCATAATGTTGGTTCCTTGCCTCTCAAACAGATGCATCCCGACTTCGAAGGACGCTCCCAGTTTTGTACTCATACGACATGCTTATTGGGGAGACATTGGGACCCATCCCCCCACCCCACCCACAATGGCTCCAGAAACCTACACGGGGAGATGGGGGTTCAAATCAATGACCTCGGTCTGACAGGCAAACATAATTCTCTAGTGCACCGAAGATGCATCTATTTCGATTGTCTATTATGCCCTCCGATGTCTAGTGGTGCCGGTACCAGCAGTGTCAGTCAATATCTATGCAAATAGTAATCTGACTGACTAGCGGTAAAGCACGTATAGCCTAAAATCCCCTGAGAGCGATCCTTTGTCACGTTTTGCATCGAAGAATAAAACTACTTATTCTGTATTGTGTTTTACACTCTCATAGGCGGGTCGACATGGGAAGACTTTTGTTGCTATGTGACTGATTCAGGCGTGACTGACGACGCTCTTTATTGTCCTCAATGTTTCCTAACTTAGGCAGAAAATGAAACATAGGTGCGGAAGAGAACATTTCACTGATTTCATAAATAGTTTGCCCATGTAGTGACATGTCCAACTGGACTGGTTTCTATGATTGAGCGATGTTATGTTTAAAGAGTTACGAAATTGGCAGGCAGGTTCGTATTACACTCGACCCCTCCAAGCACTCATCTTTTATAGTTGCATGTTATCAATAATGAATGTTGTTTCTATAAAATATGCATAATGAAATGATGCATACATACATCAAACATAGACAATGATCCACACAGCACACATAGACAATGATACACACATCATGCACAGACAATGATACACACATCAAACAAAGACAATTATACACACATCATATACAGACAATTATACACACATCATACAAAGACAACGATACACACATCATACAAAGACAACGATACACGCATCATACAAAGACAATGATACACACATCATACAAAGACAATAATACACACATCATTCAAAGACAACGATACACACATCATACAAAGACAATGATACACACATCATACAAAGACAATGATACATACATCATACGTGTGGTAGTTGCAAGAGTGAAACACAAGCTTAAAATAATCATTTTGAAACAGGGGCGTGGACAAAAAAAAAACCTAGACGTAAAGGGAAGAGGGAAATAGGGGGAGAGGTGGAAAAAATGAAAGGGTGGAGGGGGGTTCTGGTTCAAGGGTCTAAGCTTTGTTAAGGCTGGTAATTATGTGCATGTAGTATTATACTGTTTATAGAGAAGCATTGGAATCACAGCCCATGGCGATGGCGAGTATGACTAGCGAAACCCCATAGCTTTAAGAAATGTCTTCCACAATTTAGGGGGATGGAGTGGTCCCAAAGTATTGTGTCTGCCACGAGTGCTGGACGAGCCGGGTTCAGGCCCCGGTTAAGGCTGGGATTTTTGTCTTTAGTGGATTTCTAGTAATTTTCCCTAGCCTCTGTGTAGTGAGATCGAACGCCCGTGTGTATTGGTGCTCACGTAAAAAATCCCTTGGCAGTTGGAAATCGAAAAGAGTAGCCTAAGGGCAAAATTTGGAGTTAAAAATCTACCCGAAATAGTTCAGGATCCTCGCCAGTGCTACGGAGTCCGTGCACTGCGCTTAGTTACTTCGCATTCATACTTGAATTAGAAGTAGAACGGGGCATTTATGGGTTACTATACGTGTGCCATGCTGTTGATCCGTTGTTCAAACTTCAAACTTAAAAAAAATTAGGGCATCGTATTTCAGAATGATTGTTGTCACTGTATTAGCTCAAGCGCTTCTAGCCATAAGCTCAGCTCTAAAATTATGAGCAGTTATCTTCTTCATTCATAGTTCCGTTCTGACCATCCCCATTTGCCATCCAGTACGGTCAATAGCTGTACCATTCATGTCCCGCTTGCACACATCATTGTAGAGGCCAACCTTGAGATTTTCCTCCTTTCTGTAGTTCACCATAGAGACTATCCTTAGAGACTGAGATCCTCCCACTTACATTGTATTTAGGACCCCCCCCCCCCCCCCCCCCTCCAAAAAGAAGGCAGAGAGAAGTTTGATCAAAAACGCGGATTCGACCGGTAACTTACAAATCTTTTCTTCACGGGGTCTAAGCAAACAGACACCGAATTTCCTGTGAGTTCTAATGAACATGCGAAAGTGTATATGTCCCGAAGGCCCTTGTTCTTATCAACGAAACTAAAATATGTTTTATTGCTCAAGTTTGATCCGGTGTCTCCCAGGTGGAAGGCTGTCGTGATCAAAGACATGATTTAGTCAGAGACTGACAGGTGACGTCGAACTCTCAGCGACACGTCAGCCGATAATGAAGAGGTTTGAGTCCGGACAACGGCTTCCTGTGCAGTCAATATTTCAAACACAACTTTTTCTGTGGCTTATTCATTTCGTTGGTTTGGCTGTGGTGTTGAGAACCGACTGCAATGGCAAACTACTGAATGTCAATTAGCCTAGACCTGTGGACTATCCAAAACTGGAGAGAATGACAAAAACTGCAAGCAGGTAGTGATCTACTGAACTCAAGTACGCAAGTGGAGGAAACATTTTATGTACTGGGTGTCTCATGACAGGAAGCTCCAGTATTTGTGTAGACTACAGTAATTGCATATCGGTTAAATGATAAATTGTTAATATGCTTCTTTACAGAATATACAGAACTGATTTATAAATTGTGCTATACTTAGCATAATCTGACCTCCCTGGTAGCATAGTTATATTATATCACAATTCAGGTCAATTCAGTTTGGGAATTTCCATGCGTGCTCAGTCCTTCAATGCAGCAGCCACTCCAAGGTACTACTACTGACTGTTCCCATGAGGAGCTGATTATAATGTCTTCTATCCCGGCCTTAAAAGCGGCATTGACGTGCTTCACCGGGCTCTACTCCCATATTACGCAATCTTGTTAGCGCAGGGATTTCTGGCATAGTGTATAGACCATCTAAAACCCACCCGACGATCATGAGTTCGTATCTGAAATTACATCAACTTACAGAACTGAGGAAAGTCAACAAAAAGAAAGAAGAAAACCAAGATATAATGAATAAACTCTAAAGTCCCAAGAACATGAATGCGCATTTGGAAACCTTAAGAAAAGGAAGGCACCTGGACCTGATCTACAAACATGGCATGTGAGTCCTCCAGGCGACTCGACCCATGAGACAACATGGACAGAGAATAGACCCGCCAGCCAAACAGACACGCAGAAAACAATCAAATCGTTATCCAGAGGGCCTCGGCTCACTGGAGCATACCAGGAAATGAGTTAGCAGACAGACTTGCAAAAAAATTGAACAAAGGAGAAAAAACATACCCATTCATTGTCATTACCAGAAAGCAAAACACTTATCAAGTGAAAATACAAGGAAAATTAGACAGAGCAAACTAATAGTGAACATCCACAAGACCCCATCAGCAGACTCTACAGAAAGCATTGTACAACAATTTGCCATCTACGAACAGGACACTGCAGGCTCAACTACCACACGCATTAAAAAAAAAGATTGTACAGTCCCCACAGTGTGCCTGTCAGACAGGACCACAAACACCTGAGCATATTTTGCAGACCTGCCCACTCTACATACAACTTCGAAAAGACACCTGGCCTCAAGAGCAAAGTGTGCAGAGCAAGCTATGGGGAACCATGAAGGACCTGTTACTAACATGCGAGTTCATAGAAGCAACCCACCCGATGGTCTGATCTGAGCATACGAAACCTAACACAGAGAAAAAGAAAAAGACTAAGAAGAGGAAAAAGAAGAAGAAGAAGAAGAAGAAGAAGAAGAAGAAGAAGAAGAAGAAGAAGAAGAAGAAGAAGAAGAAGAAGAAGAAGAAGAAGAAGAAGAAGAAAAAGAAGAAGAAGAAGAAAAAGATTTCATTAATCTTCAAGCCACAGATACAGGCGGATATTGTTTATAATAATAATAATAATAATAATAATAATAATAATAATAATAATAATAATAATAATAATAATAATAATAATAATAATAATAATAATAATAATAATTCCATTAAAAAATAGACACGTATATTTAAGTAAACGATACTTTGCCATGTATTCAAGCATATTGGGCTCACAGGAGTAAGCCCCCATTTTATACTAATTGGCACTCATTAGGTGATGTTACAAACGCACGCACATAAACACATACACATATTCACACATACTCTCTCACACACACACCCACATATATATATATCCATGTCATGTCTATCCACAATACTGTGTCTCATCTACTTTCAGTCAGTTTCGATACAGATGATTCCCCCATGCTATGAGGTCAAACTGTCCAGCACCTTTTCTCTCTGTCTCCCTCTGCCTTTTTTTGTTCACTCCAACTTTCCCTCTGTCACGATGTATGCCAGCTTTCTACGTCGCATGCCATGGCCAAAGAATGTAGATTATCTCATTCTGATGGGAACAATCAGTTCTCTTCGTTAGTCAGTGTCTATCAAGACACCTCCATAACTGTGTTTATCTTATATATTAGGGCCCTGAAACTAAAGGTCATGGGGTCCTAGTCTTGAAGCATGTCACTGTTTCTAGCTGAGCGTAGAAAACACATCAAACGAAATAGAAGTGAAAGACAAACAGGATCTTCTGCCACCTGCAAAAAATATCTACTCCGTTTTGTCACGTAGGGCAAACTCGCAATTTAGTTATGGTTGTACACTTGAGTGGGCATGTATGTTTGATATAAACTTACTTGAAAATTATATCCATGAACTAGAACGAACTCGGAGGTTGCTTCAGTATAATGAGACTCTGGTACACGGAAATGCTTTCAAGCTGAGTCTGTTTCATCGATACAAACTACTTATCTGTTAAGCTTAGTTTCAGCTTCAAAGCAAACGCGTCACTCCATAGCTGCTTCGCTCCTGTGCCAACGAAAAATACACAGAACGTCCATCACTGTCCCTTGTGGGGAAAACTGACACAGATTGCAGTCTCGGTATATCTAGTAGTATACAGGCGTATTAAAAGCATTAGGCAGCCGTTAGAAATGCTTGCACAAACAGTCCGACACACGAAATGCAGTTCATCATCGAGGGTAGCAGAAGTTAGCAACATACCAGTAACCGCTGCTCATTATCGGAATATTGCGTGATGTGGCCCCAGTCTATTCCTTGGTGCAACTCTCGTACCACTCTCTGGAATTCTTGTAAATATGATACTACGAATATTTGTCCCTTGCGGAGCAAACTCTGCACGCGAATAATTTTAACCACACAAGGCACCACCACTTCTGTGGAAAGCGGCGTCCGTGGCTTAGGCGTTGCGAGTCGACTCGTAAATCCAACGTAATGCGATCGAAACCCACTGCTGGTTGCTTGGATTTTTAGCGTTGTATAGGGCGTCGCAGGTCGATCCAGCCTGAAATGAGTACCATGATGGCTGTCCTGGGAAAGTAAAGACGGCCGGCGTAATGCGGACCACCTCACTCACCTAGTGCCGATTGGTCTGTCAGGATATGGGGTGCTCTTCCCATATGCCCTAAGGCGTAAAAAGAGATCTTTACTTACTTTACTTTACTTCTGTGGAAACAGGCCACTGGCCATTTTGTGAATCTACAACACCTGGTTGGTCACAGCTGAAAACCATTCCAAATGAAATCCGCAGCGCCATGCATTAAGCTCAGAAGCTGGGCAACAAAACATGCTATTTGTTATCCGTGCCTTCTTTTTCTTCTTCTTCTTCTTCTTCTTCGCTTTCACCAGCTGTAAACTCTGGCAGAACGTTTTTGGTGTTTATCTACTTCTGGACTGCAGTCCTGTTACAAAAACTGAGTATTGCGTGTGCATCCCTTTTACAGATCTGACTCATTTGTATGCAGACTGCAGGTTCCTTGCCTCTCAGGCAGATGCACTCCGACTTCGAAGGAAACTTCCAATTAGTCGACTCTTACGACATGCTTTTGGGTAGGCAGTGGGTCCATTCTTGTTTTCCTTATAATCGGGCCCCAGAACTCACAGAGAGTGTTATCCGTATCGATACTCTAGAACATCGGCCTGACCCATTCGTGGCCCGTCCTCTGGGATGCAACAGGTGGTTTGTTGTCTCTGACACTTATGTCTCCAAAGAACGCAGTGAATTCAGTATGTCCTCCATCCCTTCCTATGCTGCGTCCTCAACCATCGACTGCAGACACGGCTAATCTGTCGGCTCTTCTGTGTCACCGATCATCAAGCGAAACTGCTGTGTGAAAGCCATAGCGTGGAAGCCATAGTAACTGTCTAGAGAACGGGGTAGAGAGATGCAACGTAACGGTGCATAGGACCAGGGCTGAGGCTGGTGAAAACCTAGCGACACCTCTTCAGAATCATCAGAGAAACAAGTTCCTTATCGCAGGTCCTGGTCAGCGTAGATAAGAAGACGTGTCCTTCAAAGCTGGATTTTATCTGCCACAGAAGCCAGGAGCCAAAAGGGTGTCAAGAAATAGGACAAATTTGTAAAACGGATGTGCACATAACGCTCAAGTTTTAAAACAAGGCCAAAGTCTAAAAGTTAATGAACAACCATCCCTGACCACAAGGGCAAAGATGATATATCTGTCACGGCGTTAGAACAGTTTTCCCAGTTGTCTTAATGTATTATTTGTACGCTTATTTTATTTTTATATTTATCTTGTTTATTTAATTTAATTTCATATTATTTCTTTAGTCTGTCTCTTATCAGTACCATTTATGGATTACTCACATTTGTTTTTCTAAGAGTCTTTTATTCCTACTATCATATTATATATGTTATCGCTTTTACTTTTTTTACGACTATTTTTCGAGTCTTTCTTTTTATTCATTCGACATCACTTTTTCTTTTTTAATAGCTTTTCTTTGACCTCTTAGTGTCTGGAGTATTTCCCCCCCCCCCCACCCCTTTGTTATGGCCGTTGTAGCGTAGCTCATGTTTTTGATGAGAAAGGCCCAGCGCCGAAACTTCCTTTTGTGTTTTTTTGTGCACGTTATTCTGCTTCCCGATTTTGTTAAGCTTTCAAGTCATTGCTCGTTAGATTATGTCCTCGGTATTGGCTTAACTGCAGTCACCCTCATTTTTACCACAAGTCTGAGATATGTTTATTAAAGTCTATGTTACTTATTTTAAATTGCACCTAGTCATTGTTTGGTAAGATACGCCCGTTTTCTTTCCCACGAAATGTGGACAAACTCAGAGCATCAAATCTGCACAAGTTGAAGTGGCTTTAGTGTCATGGTCACGAGCATCGTATTCATTGCATCCGTTTTGTCACAGATTACTTGGTCTTTCTCCCCATAGGACTACTCACCCAATTGTAACGTCGCACAAGCACGACATTCCATCGCTCCATGGAAAACTTCAGTGAATCTTAGAAACACCTGCATCTCATATACCACAGGACGGATCCTGAAACCTGCATCACAGCCTTCAGATCGCAAGGCAAACGATATTTCACGATGCCATGAATCTTGCATGCTAGTAGGTAACTTCTAGTAGGTAACTGCTAGTAGGATCGTTTTGGTTCTCACCTGATGAAAACACTGCTAATCGAAACGCTAGATGTTCTGTGCCCTGTTGAATTTCTTGAATGAAGTCTATACCTGCCAATGTTTATACAGTTATATCTTCTTACACCAAATGGCACCTGGTGGGCATTTCCGCTTGCCTGTTAGAACTCTTTGTCAAAACACAACCAATCACATACACCAGGTTCGCACATTCTAAACTTGGTTCACAAGACGGGGGAAGCACAGTTTACCTGGCAGCTGCAGAAGAAAAGGCGAAAGACGATGATTCATTTGATGTTTTTAGTCTGATGTTCTGATATTTACATCGTCCTCAAAATGTATTTTTTGTTGTTTAATGCGAAGCACTTGTGCTCTTTTTCTTCTTCGTCTTCTTCTTCTTCTTCTTCTTCTTCTTCTTCTTCTTCTTCTTCTTCTTCTTCTTCTTCTTCTTCTTCTTCTTCTTCATTATCATCATCATCAACATCGTCATCATCATTATCATCATCTTCTTCTTTTGCATCATCATCATCATCGTCACCTTTTTTTCTTCTTCTTCTTCTTCTTCTTCTTCTTCTTCTTCTTCTTCTTCTTCTTCTTCTTCTTCTTCTTCTTTTTTCTTTTCTTCTACTGCTTCTTCTGGTACTGTTGCTTCTGTTGCTGCTGCTGCTGCCGCTACTACTACTACTACTACTTCTACTACTACTACTACTACTACTTCTACTACTACTACTACTACTACTACTACTACTACTACTACTGCTGCTGCTGCTGCTGCGCCTACCACTACTGCTACCATTAATTTCCCCTCTTCCTCCTCTTCTTCTTCTTCTTCTTCTCATCCACTCTTCTTCTTCTTTTCTTTTTCTGCTTGGCGTTCACCGGCTATAAACTCCGGTGGAATGTTCTGGTCGATCGTCCACTCTTGGACTTTCGCCTTGATCTAAAGTTTGAGTTTGCGTGCACATCCGATTTACAGATCTTTCTTATCTGTAAGGAAACCACATGCTTTTGTGTGTTGTGCGGGGGGGGGGGGGGGGGGCGGTATGGTCTCTTCTGCCCTATCCCTCCCCTTTCCAGTACGTCCCAGAAACTCATACGGGGAGCCTGTCCTGACGAAGCACAACGAATGTCGCAAGATGATAAAACGCCGGTCCGTACCTAACGGCTGGAATATGATCATAAAGGCTAAAAATAGTCGCCTACCTTCTGACGTACAACAAACATCAAAGCAGTCCGTCGGCGAGAGTGAACCCCACGTCCGAGTGTTGGGGCCACATGAATCGGCTGTCTGCTGGGCTCTGATTTATGTACCTCAGTGACAATTTAGAAACGACAAAACATAAATTCGGACACGACCCGAGAGAATCATGACAATAAATAGAGGCTATAGCTTCAACAAGAGCCGTTGAAGTTGGTACTTTCGTACAGATGTGATTCTACGAGTTTTTGTCCGTTTGCAGAGCAAATCTGTACTTTTGGTATATTTTAACAATTTTGCTTTTTTGAAAATGTGTCGAATCATTATTTTTTAAGTGACTGCGAGTGTACTGGGTAGGGAGGGGAGGGGGTTAGATTAGGGGGGGGGGGGGGGTGTGATGCAATTGTTGATAAAAATATATTTCAAATGACTGGTCATGGGAGCTTTTGTTTGATTCACAAAGGCCAGTTTAGGAGTTTCTAAACATGCGATGCCTAAGAAGAATACTTGGCATTAAATGGCAGGACAAGGCCACAAACATTGAGGTACTGGAAAGAGCAGGTATTACAACAATCTTCTCAATGCTCAGTCTACGATGTCTTAGCTGGCTGGGTTACACCTGGACAATGGAGGATGCCCAAGTAGATCCTCTATGGTGAATTAATGACAGTTTGTAGATGTCGAGGCCGACGTCTCCTACGATATAAGGATGTGTGCAAGCGGAACATGAATGATACAGGTTTTGAGGTGAAATGGTAGGAACAAATTATCATGAACCGTGTTGTATGGAGGGGCACATCAGGAGGGGGATGGGAATAAAGGAAGAAGTGACTGCAGAAAGGATGAGAGATGAGCGTCTGAGAAGTAGAACACTAAACACAAATGTTGACAACAATGGCCCTGAAATCCCATACTATAATTATGGAAGACTTTTCTTAAGGCGGGTGAGTCTTGCTAGTCACACTCGCCATCGCCATGGGCTGTGAATCCCATGCCTTTTCAAGGCACACTGTAACACTATGGTCTGGAAAGACGGAAAGGTGCCGGTGTAGGAGTTGCGTATCCTTTACAGGACGTTGCAGAACCAACCCCAGTAGCCCCTGGCTGTTGTGTGGTTTCTCTCGGCAAATTTATGTCCAGTAGTTTGCCATTGCCTACTGCACGGTCGGCCCCCTGATACCACTGTCGAAACCAACGCAAGGCGCATGGCCAGCAGCTGGTATCGAACGCGGCACACCGGCATTACGAAGCGTTCGCATCGACTTGGCCACAGACGCCGACCACTATCGACCAGTCAAAAGGCTTGTAGTTATCTGCTCTGTCCCTGCCACTTCCAGCATGCGTTAGTGTACTGCTTGCCAGTTGGTCCTCTCGCTCATTACCTTTTACATGACCAGATGCGTAGTTTAAGCTCAGGGAGGTAAGGTGATATTTTAAATGCTTTCAACCTGTTCAACTCTTATACGTTGTTAAAGGAAGACGTCCAGCCCCTTCCCCCTTTCTCCCCCCTGCTCTCTACAGTATTTGATTGAAGGGGGGGGGGGGGGGGGGTTCAAGAGGCTTGAACCCATGAGTTCAGACGTCTACGTTTTCTACTAGGGCTTTAGCCAAGCTACCCCAATGTTGTGTTTGGACACTTCACGTTTCTGGTAGCCCTTATTGTCTGCTTTTTTTTGGGTCCTACGGTGTCGTGTCTCCCCCTTTTTTGTTAACTTTTTAAGTCGGCACGCAAACAGGATTGTCGCCGACAGGGAGATGATCTGACCCTGACATGACCTTGCCTTGACTGCGGGAACACGTTTGTGTCATTATTTGAAGCCAGTTGTAAATGTAGACCGTTGGGAAAATAGACGTTGTTTAGAAAGATGTATGGCCTTAATGTCTCATATGACAGAGATTTTGTCTGTGGTTATCAAGAGGTCCACGTCAAACGCGGTGTATTTAAGTAATTATGTTTTTTTTAAGGCCGGTGTGCGAAAGAAAAGAAAGAGGCATGCTACTTTCTCGTACATGAACAAAAAAGAGACAATAAGACATTTGTTACTTCTCCATTTGAGAATAGACAAGAACAGACATGTGAGGGATGGTAAAAAAGTTTTAAAAAAATGTTTGTAAATACTGTACCTGTGTACAATTTGTAAGTTTAGCAGGATTGCTCAATACACTTTATGTTCTTCTTCTTGTTCTTCACTTCCTCTGTTACCGCTGTGGGTGTCGAGGGAGATATAAGGTTCTGTTTCTAGCTCTTCTGGCTGCCTCGACCATAGGCAAATCGTGCTGTTGTAGAGTTTCTCTGATGTTATCCTTCCATCTTGTTCTTGGTCTACCTCGTGCTCTACGTCGTTTTTCTCTTTCCATGTATGCTTTGTATGGTATGGTGTCACAAGGCATTCTCTCTAAGTGGGCAAACCATTTCACTTGCTGTCTTCGTATGTAATCCATAATTGGTTCTGTGCCGACTTTTTCTCTTATCTCATTCCTGATCTTATCTCTTATGGTCACTCCTACAGCCCTTCTCAGACATCTCATTTCCGTGGTTACTAATTTTCTTTTATGGTTTGTTGTGAGTGACCATGTCCGGCACTGGTAGCACAGTTGGAATAAATATGCTTTGAATAAGATGTCTCTTTGTTGGGATTGTCTTATGCTGTAAGAGGGGGGCTAGCTGTCCCAATACTTGGTTTGCTTTACTGCATCTAATGTTAATTTCTTTATCCAATTTCCCATCTTCGGTAAATGTAGTTCCCAGATATTTAAACTCAGATGCCTGTTTAATGCCTTTGCACTCTATTGCTATATTTAGATCTGTCTTCTTTTTTTCCTATTGACATTACCTCTGTCTTTTCAGTATTGATTCTCATATTATTTGTTTTACATTCTTCATTCATGGATGTTAGATGTTGTTGCAATTTCATGGCTGTATCTGCTGTCAAGGCCTAGTCATCTGCAAAGAGTAATTCGTTGATCTTACTAACATTTTCATTCATTGGCTTGGCATTCTTGCATATACTGTCGATGTAGGTGATAAACAGCAGTGGTGATAAGACACACCCCTGTCTTACTCCAGATGTTACTGTGAATGGATGAGATGTTCCCTAATTTATTCTAACTACACTTCTACAATCCCTGTATAAACTTTTGCACACTTCGATGAGGTGTTCGCTTACTCCTTATCTTGCCATTACTTTCCATACTAATTGTCTGTCGACTCTGTCAAATGCCTTCTCCTGGTCTACGAATGCCACAAATAGTTCTTATTGTATTCAATGTTCTTTTCTATTAACTGTTTAAGTGTGAAGATTGCATCTGTGCAGCTTCTATTTCTCCTAAATCCCATCTGTTCTTCTGCCAGCTGTGGTTCTATCACTGGTCTCAGTCTTGTTTCTATTATCTTGGCATACATTTTGCCAACATGGCTTAAAACAGAGATGCCTCGGTATTGAGCGCATTCTCGTTTGCTTCCTTTGTTCTTTCACAATGGTATAACTACTGCATGTTGCCAATCAATAGGTACACTTTATGTTACTTGATTAATTTCACACTGTATACCATTGGAACCTATTTCAGTATCAGGTGACACCACTAAGTGGTCTCGAGGCATGGCGATTTTATCACAACGAATTCTACTAATTTCCTTTAGTCTCTGGGTAGTAAAACCAGACGCCCGTGTCTATTTTTGACATAGTATTTCAGAATCCTCGCTGGTGCCAGGAGTTCGTGCACTGCACTGAGATTTTTCAGACTCAAGCTTGAGTTAAAAGTAGAACGGAGCACTTGTGGGTTACTACCCTTGTGCCATGAAGCTGATCTGTTGTCTAAACCTAAAGTGTAACGGTTTTACAACTTTACTTCCAGAGACGTTCGGTTTAAACTAGGGCTCTACAGAATAGTGATTTTAACTATTCGGCCGAATACGAATAGTAGGACCAACTATTCGGCCGAATACGAATAGTAGGACCAACTATTCGGCCGAATACGAATAGTGTATCACCATCATCAGGTGCCTTGTCGACTGCCGCGGGCGATTATGCCCTGCCAGAATCTACGATCTGCATTTATTATTAGTTTATGTGCTGACACACGTAAGTGCCATGCAACAAGGCTGTCAAGAATCTTCTTTCGTTGTCTTCCTCTATCTATCCTTCCACAGATCTTCAGTAGTCACAACATGTTCTTTTTTCCCTCTTCTCACAACATGGCCGAAAAATGACGACCGTCTCCTTCTGATGTCTGTGATTAGTTGTCTTCAGGCTTCCGCCACTTTTAAAACCACCGTTCGCTCGGCCGTTCGTTCGATGTAATTTAAACGCACCTTCATTTTCTCGTTAGCAATATCTTCAAATTTGATTTGGGCGAAGACACCCTGAAAGAACGAAAAAGAATGATTTCTCTCTCTCTCTCTCTCTCTCTCTCTCTCTCTCTCTCTCTCTCTCTCTCTCTCTCTCTCTCTCTCTCTGTGTGTCTCTCTCACACACACACACACACACACACACACACACACACACACACACAAGCAACAACATCAAAAAAAAGAACGCATTGCCTTTAAATATAAGTGCTTACTTAACGAGGCTAACAGTTACTATTGTACAGACCACATTTTCCACTTGAGAATTTTCCACTGGCAAAGACCTTGCCAGCTGCTGTGCCACGCAACCGGGTCGCAGTTTCCCCAGCTACGACAGACTTAGGCAACAGCAACTATTGTGTTAATGAGAGAGTTATTTCAGTTCATCGCAGTGTATGCAGAAACGGGTGTAAGGTAACCACTTTTCGTATTCGGCCCGACCGCAAGTATTCGGCTGAATACCAAATAGTTATTAGGTCCACTATTCGGCCCCGAAGCGAATACGAAGCGAATATTCGGTACAGCCCTAGTTTAAACATCGTAATGTCACAGATTTCTCTAATGCTGAGACTCCAGTTCGCACTCACGATCGTTTGAGGAATTGTTTATGAAGATACAACAGTGGATGCTACCACTGTCCGACGCTGGGTACTTCGTTGTAAGTAAGTAAAGGAAAAGTAAACGACCATTTTTCAGACCTTTAGGCGTATAGAGCATATATGACCAAACCTATATTTTATAGACCAATCGGCACTTGGTGGGTGGACTGGTCAGCATAACACCGGCCGCCTTTACTTTCCGAGAGTGCACCCGGTACCCAATCAAGGCTGGGTCGACCTGAGAGGTACTTTGTTGTGACGAAGCTGTAGTTGGTCAGTTCTCAGTGGCTAAGGCAAGGCGGACTGGCCGTCAGTGTCCCAGTGTTACATTCATCTGGTTGTGGAGATGACCCGTGCTGACCGTCAGGTATCACTGGATCAACTGTATTCCATGATGCCTTTTAGTAAAGGCAGTGTCCAGACTATCATAAAAGTGCTGAGTTATTCACAGTTTTATGCATGTTGTACACCAAGAATGTCTCATCATCTTCATTATCATCTTCATCATCATCATCCGTTGTGTGCCATTAGACGTCAGATAGATCTCGCATGCAACGCTCTCGATTTCTGACAGTTTAGCTCATCATTTTTTTTTACATCTCGTAAAAATGTTTTACTCAATATTTCCATTGGGAGTCCTCTTTTTCTCAGACTTGTTATTTCCCACTTCAGTGCCTCTTGTGTCATTATTTGCTCATTTTGTCCCAGCGTGTGTCCAATATATTTCCACATTATTTGTTTTGTTGCAGTGGGTACAGGTATTTGTTCAGAAATGTCTCTGCTTAGAATGTTTACAAACAAGGAAAACCATGGCCACAACCTGCTGCATCGTTAGGAAAACCGAAGGAGGAGTTCACATCCAAATGTTGTAACAAGTGATGAGATTGGGGTTCATTTGTGTAAACCAGAATCCAAGAGTCAGTCGATGGAATTACAACACACAACATCGCCGACAAGAAAGAAGTTCAAAGGTTCACCATCTGTAGGAAAAGTAATGGCCTGCGTGTTTTGGGTGGAGAAGGGTGTGATTCTGCTTGACTTCTTGAAGCAGGGACACCCGGCGAATGTCGACCGTTACATTAAAACTTTCAAGAAGCTTAGAGAGTTTTTTCAATGACGTCACACATTTCAAGGTCAGAGAACTGAGCTGTAAGTAGGTAAGTAAATTTTACCCTACGACGACATCACACCGAGCGATGAACACACGGTGACACAAAGTGCCACCATGCGGATGAGGATCACCCGTGGAGATGTCCCGGAAACCGCATTCAACAGTCAGGCTAGATTGCGGCCCCTGGCAGCATCCAGGGTGGGGCTTCAAAATAACGAAAAATTACATCCCTCAAAGCAGATGACGAAGGTTAACTGAATTGTTGTTGTTGCACGATAATACCATGCCACACACGGCTAAGCGCACCAATAACATGATAGCATAAATGTGGCTGGACATGGTTGCCATTACATCTCGCTCACAGTCCCGATCCCTCACCTTCAGACTTCATTTGTTTGTACCACTGAAAAGAGGTTCCGGACATCCCTCTGAGAACACAGAAACCCTTAACGCGTGGTAAACCAGTGACTGGTAGGAATACAGGACACACTTGTTGACCATGCGCGGATATATGCCGTGTTGAAAACATGGACAAATATTAGTAGTAGTATATATGTATATAAAAGAAATAACAGAGACTGCATTGGGAAATACATTTTTGAAGTTCAGACTTGGGGGGCAATATTTCATTGTGAATGTTATATGTTTTCTTGCCTAGTGAATGCAATTAAAAATTAAGAAGCATAACTTGTTGATTGTCATTCATTACATTACCAAGGTTACTTCTCAATGTGAGAAGAGAAGACAAAACAAGTAATATGATCTGGGATTTTTTCCCATGACTGTGCGCAGCGTCGGCACTGGTTTCAGGGCACCCTTTTTTCAGATCTTACGTAACAGAAACTTTGTAGTGCGTAGTAGTAGACGTAGTAGACTTTTATCCCACCAGGACAACACACAAGCGATAAACACCCGATGACACAAAGTGCCACCATGTGGATGAGGATCACCATGGAGAGGTCCCAGAAACCGCGTTCAGCCATTAGACCATATTTGTGGTCGGGCTATATTGCGGCCCCTGGCAAGAGCCAGAGTAGGGCTTCAAATAACGAAAAATTGCATCTCACAAGGAGATGACTGGATTAAAAATGTCTAGTGCGTACCAGCCAGCACTTTTTATTAGACATCCTGTAGTGCGTACCAGCCAGCAACTTTTATTAGACATCCTGTAGTGCGTACCAGCCAGCACCTTTTATTAGACATCCTGTAGCGCGTACCAGCCAGCACCTTTTATTAGACATCCTGTAGTGCGTACCAGCTAGCACCTTTTATTAGACATCCTGTAGTGCGTACCAGCTAGCACCTTTTATTAGACATCCTGTAGTGCGTACCAGCTAGCACCTTTTATTAGACATCTTGTAGTGCGTACCATCTAGCACCTTTTATTAGACATCTTGTAGTGCGTACCAGCTAGCACCTTTTATTAGACATCTTGTAGTGCGTACCAGCTAACACCTTTTACTAGACATCTTGTAGTGCGTACCATCTAGCACCTTTTACTAGACATCTTGTAGTGCGTATCAGCTAGCACCTTTTATTAGACATCTTGTAGTGCGTATCAGCTAGCACCTTTTACTAGACATCCTGTAGTGCGTACCATCTAGCACCTTTTATTAGACATCCTGTAGTGCGTACCAGCTAGCACCTTTTATTAGACATCTTGTAGTGCGTACCAGCTAACACCTTTTACTAGACATCCTGTAGTGCGTACCAGCTAGCACCTTTTATTAGACATCTTGTAGTGCGTACCAGCTAGCCCCTTTTACTAGACATCCTGTAGTGCGTACCAGCTAGCACCTTTTATTAGACATCCAGTAGTGCGTACCAGCTAGCACCTTTTACTAGACATCCTGAAGTGCGTACCAGCCAGCACCTTTTACTAGACATCTTGTAGTGCGTACCAGCCTGCACCTTTTACTGGACATCCTGTAGTGCCTACCAGCCAGTACCTTTTACTAGACATCCTGTAGTGCGTACCAGCCAGCACCTTTGACTAGACATCTTGTAGTGCGTACCAGCCAGCACCTTTTACTAGACAACCTGTAGTGCGTACCAGCCAGCACCTTTTATTAGACATCCTGTAGTGCGTACCAGCCAGCACCTTTTACTAGACATCTTGTAGTGCGTACCAGCCAGCACCTTTTATTAGACATCCTGTAGTGCGTACCAGCCAGCACCTTTTACTAGACATCCTGTAGTGCGTACCAGCCAGCACCTTTTACTAGACATCTTGTAGTGCGTACCAGCTAGCACCTTTTATTAGACATCCTGTAGTGCGTACCAGCCAGCACCTTTTACTAGACATCCTGTAGTGCGTACCAGCCAGCACCTTTTACTAGACATCTTGTAGTGCGTACCAGCTAGCACCTTTTATTAGACATCTTGTAGTGCGTACCAGCCAGCACTTTTTATTAGACATCTCGTAGTGCGTACCAGCCAGCACCTTTTACTAGACATCCTGTAGTGCGTACCAGCCAGCACCTTTTATTAGACATCTTGTAGTGCGTACCAGCCAGCACCTTTTACTAGACATCTTGTAGTGCGTACCAGCTAGCACCTTTTATTAGACATCCTGTAGTGCGTACCAGCCAGCACCTTTTACTAGACATCTTGTAGTGCGTACCAATGAGCACCTTTTATTAGACATCCTGTAGTGCGTACCAGCCAGCACCTTTTACTAGACATCTTGTAGTGCGTACCAGCTAGCACCTTTTATTAGACATCCTGTAGTGCGTACCAGCTAGCACCTTTTACTAGACATCTTGTAGTGCGTACCAGCCAGCACCTTTTATTAGACATCCTGTAGTGCGTGCCGTAAACTCAGTTTTCGCTAGAGGAAAAATGTCTGAAAAAATTCAGTTTCAAAATGGAAGAATTGAGAGGCAATTTAAAAAAAAAAAAAACTTATTCTACATTTAGGACCACTACTGGAATTTTATCTTTATCCAAAACATAAGTTTTGCGTGCACATTCATTGTGCTAATTTTGCTAATACCACTACTACTACTAACATTGCTAATACCACTACTACTGCTAATATTGCTAATACCACTACTACTACTAATATTGCTAATACCACTACTACTACTAATATTGCTAATACCACTGCTACTGCTAATATTGCTAATACCACTACTACTACTAATATTGCTAATACCACTACTACTACTAATATTGCTAATACCACTACTACTGCTAATATTGCTAATACCACTACTACTGCTAATATTGCTAATACCACTACTACTACTAATATTGCTAATACCACTACTACTGCTAATATTGCTAATACCATTACTACTACTAACATTGCTAATACCACTACTACTACTAATATTGCTAATACCACTACTACTACTAACATTGCTAATACCACTACTACTACTAATATTGCTAATACCATTACTACTACTAACATTGCTAATACCACTACTACTACTAATATTGCTAATACCACTACTACTACTAATATTGCTAATACCACTACTACTACTAACATTGCTAATACCATTACTACTACTAACATTGCTAATACCACTACTACTACTAATATTGCTAATACCACTACTACTACTAATATTGCTAATACCATTACTACTACTAACATTGCTAATACCACTACTACTACTAATATTGCTAATACCACTACTACTACTAATATTGCTAATACCACTACTACTACTAACATTGCTAATACCATTACTACTACTAATATTGCTAATACCACTTTTTTTTAGTTGCGTATCCTTTACAGGACGTTGCAGAACCAGCCCCAGCATTTTTTTTGGCTGTTGTGGTTTTTCTAGGCAAGTTTACGTCCAGTAGTTTGCCATTGCTTACTGGAGGGTCGGCTTCTTGATACCACTGTCGAAACCAACCTACTAATATTGCTAAGACCACTACTATTATTGCTAATACCACTACTACTACTATTACTACTATCACCACTAGTACCGCTCTGTCTTATTTTCTGCAGACTGTTGGTTCTTTGCCTGTCAGGCGGATACGCTGAGACTTTGAAGAAAACACACCTACTTAGTCTACGACATGCCTCGATAGAAGCCAATGGGTCTGTTCTTTATACCCCGAACCCACACTAATTCTAAATTTAAAAAAAAATGTTTTTCCACGTTTACAGTTTCGGTGCCACTCCTGGGCACCTGACCTTTTCTTGACCTTAAATAGGACAGAATATCCCATCAATGCAATTCCAGTGGAGACTAATCTTCTACTGAGACAGGAACGAACTCTTTACATCAACCTAACTCATGCCTGCCCTTTCGAAGACCAAATATTGTAAGGCCCAATCTATTTTACTTTAAAAGTCACAAGTCATTCTTCCAAAGGATTCACAAAGCAGCTTTATCTTTGTCATGTGTAGGATAAAGGCAAAGTTGATGGCTACACCCAGACCACAAACATTTCATGTGCAGTAAGAGAATTTAACAAAGGTAGAAGTCCCAAAGACCATGATGCTTCCTGACATAACATACAGGTAATGAAGAGTGACGCTGTAAGCCTCAAAGCGAATCCTTTCGGGTCACAAAGAAATGTCTGGAATGGGATTTAGACCGAGGCCATGAGGCCAACAAGTGGAACGGTCTGTGAACTACAAATATCTTTCCTGGGGTAAGGGCGGACAGAAAGGTCAGCAAGTGAAGTCAAGGACCCTTTTCCACGCCTTCACACGTATAGGGTATATAGGGCTAGACCTTTATTTTATAGACCAATTAGCATAAGATGGGTGATGTGATCAGCATCACCCTGGCCGCCTTTACTTCCCGAGACTGCACCCGGGACCCACTCAAGGTTGGGTTCACCTGGAAGGGGGAAAAGGTACTGTAGTAGTAGTAATAGTAGTAGTAGTTGTTGTTGTTGTTGTTGCTGTTGCTGCTGTTGTTGTTGTTGTTATAGTAGAAGTGGTAGTAGTAGTAGTAGTTGTTGTTGTTATAGAGAGAAGTAGAAGAAGAAGAAGAAAACGAAGAAGAAAAAGTATTAGTAGCAGCAGTAGCAGCAGCAGCAGTAGCAGCAGCAGCAGTAATAGTAATAGTAGTGGGTGGTGGTGGTTGTAGTAGTAGTGGTAGTAGTAGTAGTTGTGGTATTTATAGTGGTGGTAGCGGTGGTAGTAGTAGTGGTAGCAGTGGTGGTAGTAGTGGTAGTAGTAGTGGTGGTAGTAGTAGTGGTGGTGGTGGTAGTAGTAGTATTGGTGGTAGCAGTAGTTGTGGTAGTAGTGGTCGTAATAGTAACGGTATTAGTAGTGGTAGTTGTAGTGGTAGTAGTAGTGATAGTAGTAATAATAGTAGTACTAGTAGTTGTAGTAGTAGTTGTGGTATTAGCAATAGTAGTAGTTGTAGCAGTGGGACGAGGCAGGACAAAATAATAGGGAAGGGTGAATAATGAATGGGACAGAAGCTGAACAAACACGATTTGGAACAACAACAAAATAGCAAATGCCACGGACAGCACATTTGTGCTCATAAATAAAACAAGAGCGGACGAAGAATAAAAACATCAACCAATGCCCATAAATACACAGTAATCCCCTAATCCTGTTTGTATATCGCTGGTACTCCCTACTTCACTCAGCCTAATCCGTATTAAAACACTCATTTCCTCCTTAATGTGACTAATCTCCGAGATTAACAGACACAATCCCTTGAGTTGATTCAGCTGTGTATCCTTGTACTGTGTACTATATAACCCCGAGGAACTGAAACAGTAACAGACGTTAATATTTTAGAACAGTGTACTTCAAGCCGTGGGCCGTGGCCCGCCCGACCCAGTTGAGTCGTCAAACATTTCTGCCTAATGATATAACGGAGTAAAGTATGTAGTTTTTCCTCTTCCATGATTTCAATCTGTAGGATTAACACCTCACGGATGAGAATCATACCGAAACATTTGATCTTTAACATAACAGGTCATCGTTTACAAACTTTAGCTGAAAAGTTTCATAATTATTTCCTGAAAATGAGGTTTCTAATCTATCCGATTTTCTAAGCTTTTATTATTATTTTATTTTATTCTATCTGTGTGTGCTTGGCTGCATATGGAAGTCAATTTTGAGTTTTTAACGTAGTGGCTAGCACTCGCCTGACGGCTGAAAGGACTTAAGTTCGAACCCGAACAGATTTTTTTTGTTTCCCCTTCCAAACTGACCTTGGCTATCATATCGACCCAGCCTCAAAGCACCAGCAGATGTCACAGTAGCTGAAAATTGTAAAATTGTGATATTGCATTTACCAAATAATCTGCCATCTAAATTTTTATTTTTATTTTGTTTCTGTGTTTGGTTAGTTGACTGATGGGCCTCAGAACAAATGTTTCCGTTTTGGTGGGCCGCTGTTGTCAACAGGTTGGGGAACACTGTACAACAGGTCTCTGCCTAGCAACGCTTGGTTGAATCTGCGGTTTTACCGCAGGATCAATGAATGGCTGGCTGGCTAGTGACAACTTGTACCCATGTCAACCGCCTTGAAACCCGTGATATTGTCTGGTTAATGGACACGACTGTTTACTTGAAATTTATATATATATTTTCTTTAACCTACGAGGTATATTAATGCGAATAAAATGTAGGGGCTTGGCTGACACATGTGATTTCCCGGTTGCCATTTTGGTCTCAGTTGTGATATGAATGACTGGGCTGACATTTGCTGTAGAGGAAGTTCAGCGGTTGGATGTGTCAGTTTGTAGAATGTTTCTGACAATTTTGTAAAGTAAATCAAAAGGTGTGCTTGCCTGTCAACGGAAGTCGTTTTTCAATTTTGAGTTTTCAACGTAGTGGCTAGCGCTCGCCTGCCGGTTGGAAGGTTTTAGGTTCGAACCCGCATAGAGGTAGTTTGTTTACCCCTTGTCAAATTGATCTTGGCTGTCAGTTCGAACCAGCCTTAAATTAGTACACAGTAATGTCATGGGAAGTAAAGTCAACACCGTGATGTTGATAACATCATTACACGGCAGGCGCGCTGCTATAGAGAAAACTTGGGGCTGGGGGAATGTGTAACCACCCCTCTTGCCCGATCACCTAAACAATTCACAAATTTTGTTTGGGTCGTGGAAGGAGTTCACTCATTGTTTAATTGCGCGATTAAAATAATAACATTTATTATTATTACTACTATACTATTTTTATTACACATTTAAACAAGATTTGAACCACCCCACGCCCCTAGAAAAGTATTGGTTGGGAATGGGGGGGGGGGGAGGAGACTCAGTAGGTTTAAGCCTCAGCCATCCACCCACACACCTACTAACTAACCCAGCCACACCTAGCAACTAACCCACCAACATGCCTAGCAACTAAGCCACCCACACACCTAGCACCTAACCCAACCACACACCTACAAACTAACCCATCTACACACCTAGCAACTAACCCTCCCACACACTTATTAACTAACCCACCCGTACACCTAGCAACCAGTTAACACACCAAAAGCTCAACTGAAGCCCTATGCATCCTCATGCGTTGTCGACCACACACACCATAGGGCCCGGAGCCTAATGGTTCTTGAGATCTCGCCCACACCTCCCCCCCCCCCCCCCACAAAAAGTGTAGATATGGACCTAAGCCCCGCCCCCACAAGGACCGCATAATTTTGCAAAGATATTAAGAGATCCTTTCTGTAAAAGTATCTGTTTTTACATTTCTTACCACTACAAGTATATTTTTATATTTATTCGCCATTAAGCACATTAATAGACTGACAATGTTGATTATTTTGATGATGATAGTAGTAGTAGTTATAGTAGTAGTAGTTATAGTAGTAGTAGTTATAGTAGTAGTAGTTATAGTAGTAGTAGTTATAGTAGTAGTAGTTATAGTAGTAGTAGTTATAGTAGTAGTAGTAGTAGTTATAGTAGTAGTAGTAGTAGTTATAGTAGTAGTAGTAGTAGTTATAGTAGTAGTAGTAGTAGTTATAGTAGTAGTAGTAGTTATAGTAGTAGTAGTAGTAGTTATAGTAGTAGTAGTAGTTATAGTAGTAGTAGTAGTAGTAGTAGTAGTAGTAGTAGTAGTTAGTAGTAGTAGTAGTAGTAGTAGTAGTAGTAGTAGTAGTAGTAGTAGTTAGTAGTAGTAGTAGTAGTAGTAGTAGTAGTAGTAGTAGTAGTAGTAGTAGTAGTAGTAGTAGTTATAGTAGTAGTAGTAGTAGTAGTAGTAGTATAGTAGTAGTAGTAGTAGTAGTTAGTTAGTAGTAGTAGTAGTAGTATAGTAGTAGTAGTAGTTATAGTAGTATAGTAGTAGTAGTAGTAGTAGTAGTAGTAGTTTAGTAGTAGTAGTAGTAGTAGTAGTTAGTAGTATAGTAGTAGTAGTTAGTAGTAGTAGTAGTAGTAGTTAGTAGTAGTAGTAGTAGTAGTAGTTAGTAGTAGTAGTAGTAGTAGTAGTTTATAGTAGTAGTAGTAGTCGTTAGTAGTAGTAGTAGTAGTAGTTAGTAGTAGTAGTAGTAGTAGTAGTAGTAGTAGTAGTAGTAGTAGTAGTAGTAGTAGTTTAGTAGTAGTAGTAGTAGTAGTAGTAGTAGTAGTAGTAGTAGTAGTAGTATAGTAGTAGTAGTAGTTAGTAGTAGTAGTAGTAGTAGTAGTAGTAGTAGTAGTAGTTAGTAGTAGTAGTAGTAGTAGTAGTAGTAGTTAGTAGTAGTAGTAGTAGTAGTAGTAGTAGTAGTAGTAGTAGTAGTAGTAGTAGTAGTAGTAGTAGTAGTAGTAGTAGTAGTAGTAGTTAGTAGTAGTAGTAGTAGTAGTAGTAGTTAGTAGTAGTTATAGTAGTAGTAGTAGTTATAGTAGTAGTAGTAGTTAGTAGTAGTAGTAGTAGTAGTAGTAGTAGTAGTAGTTAGTAGTAGTAGTAGTAGTAGTAGTTATAGTAGTAGTAGTAGTAGTAGTAGTAGTAGTTAGTAGTAGTAGTAGTAGTTAGTTAGTATAGTAGTAGTTAGTAGTAGTAGTAGTAGTAGTAGTAGTAGTAGTAGTAGTAGTAGTAGTAGTAGTATAGTAGTAGTAGTAGTAGTAGTAGTAGTTAGTAGTAGTAAGTAGTAGTAGTAGTAGTAGTAGTAGTAGTAGTTAGTTAGTAGTAGTAGTAGTAGTAGTAGTAGTAGTAGTAGTAGTAGTATAGTAGTAGTAGTAGTAGTAGTAGTAGTAGTAGTAGTAGTAGTAGTAGTAGTAGTAGTAGTAGTAGTAGTAGTAGTAGTAGTAGTAGTAGTAGTAGTAGTAGTTAGTAGTAGTAGTAGTAGTAGTAGTAGTAGTAGTAGTAGTAGTAGTAGTAGTAGTAGTAGTAGTAGTAGTAGTAGTAGTAGTAGTAGTATAGTAGTAGTAGTAGTAGTAGTAGTAGTAGTAGTAGTAGTAGTAGTAGTAGTAGTAGTAGTAGTAGTAGTAGTTATAGTAGTAGTAGTTATAGTAGTAGTAGTTATAGTAGTAGTAGTTATAGTAGTAGTAGTTAGTAGTAGTAGTAGTAGTTATAGTAGTAGTTATAGTAGTAGTTATAGTAGTAGTAGTAGTAGTTATAGTAGTAGTAGTAGTAGTTATAGTAGTAGTTATAGTAGTAGTAGTAGTAGTAGTTATAGTAGTAGTTATAGTAGTAGTTGTAGTAGTAGCTGTAGAAGTAGTAGTAGTTGTTGATGTTGTTGTTGTAGTAGTTATAGTAGTAGTAGTAGTAGCTGTAGAAGTAGTAGTAGTTGTTGATGTTGTTGTTGTAGTAGTTATAGTAGTAGTAGTAGTAGCTGTAGAAGTAGTAGTAGTTGTTGATGTTGTTGTTGTAGTAGTTATAGTAGTAGTTGTAGTAGCTGTAGAAGTAGTAGTAGTTGTTGATGTTGTTGTTGTAGTAGTTATAGTAGTAGTTGTAGTAGTAGTAGTAGTAATCGTTGTAGTAGTAGTAGTAGTAGTAGTAGTAGTAGTAGTAGTAGTAGTAGTAACAGTTATAGTGGTAGTAGTACTTGTTGTTATAGTTGTAGTAGTAGTTGTTGTAGTAGTAGTAGTAGTAGTAGTAGTAGTAGTAGTAGTAGTAGTAGTAGTAGTAGTAGTAGTAGTAGTAGTAGTAGTAGTAGTAGTAGTGGTAGTAGTAGTAGTAGTAGTGGTAGTAGTAGTAGTAGTAGTAGTAGTAGTAGTAGTAGTAGTAGTTGTAGTAGTTGTAGTAGTAGTATTAGTAATAGTAGTAGTAGTTGTAGTAGTAGTAGTAGTAGTAGTAGTAGTAGTAGTAGTAGTAGAAGTAGTAGTAGTAGTAGTTGTAGTAGTAGTAGTAGTAGTAGTAGTAGTAGTAGTAGTAGTAGTAGTAGTAGTAGTAGTAGTAGTAGTAGTAGTAACAATAAACATAATTAAATGTTCAATGGCAGGGGAAAAAAAAACTTATTTGAAGTGACGTGAATTGCATAAACAAATCTCTGTATATGGTTAAAGGAGGCATCTTGGCACGCTAACAAAATTATGGGGGATAGGGGAGGGGGTGGGTTGGGGGGGGGGGGGGTTGCGAAGGCCAAACCTATCAGTGTTTAATTTTTGTTTTGGCTTAGGTGGTTGGGAGGGCGTGGTTGAGAAGGTAGGGCTAAACTTTTGAGTTCCCCCCCTCCCCCCATTGTTTTCTTCCTGGCGGCGACAACAACAAGACAAGTCTCTAATCTACCAATCAGATGAAGATCCAAAGCCAGAGAGTTGAATCAAAGAACTACTATTTGCCGACGACCAGGCACTAATTACTACTTCAGAAACTAAACTGCAGAGTCATATAAATTATATAAATTAAATTTGGCAAGAGCCTGAGATGAAAATTTACACCAACAGACCAGGGGTCATGACTATAGCCAAAGTAGACAAAACAATAAATATCCAGCTTACAGAACACCCTCCGAAACAAAGAACTTCAAATACTTAGCAAGCATAAAATCATCAGCTGGCGAAACCCAAGATGAGATTGATGACAAATGTAACAATGCCAACCAATCACTGGGCAAACAGCACCACTACTTACATCAAACACGGATCAATGGGAACCAGACGAGCAGGCTATGACACAATCTTTTAGCTAACCCGGTTTTATGGATACCATATCTGGACAGTGACAGAAAAAAAAAAAAAAGAAACAAACAAAAAAGAAAGAAACCCATTACAGCTGAACTGAGATTCATAGGAAGGGCTCTCAGTGAACACGAAAAGATCAGACCAGAAATGATGAAATCCGAAAGAAAATTGTGTTGGCAGCAGCTTTGAATTTCATTAGAAGACAACGTGTGAAATGGTTCAGCCATATAACGCGGATGTTAGCAGACGGTATACCACATGAAGCTACGATGTACGGACCACGTGGGAAGCGAAGAAGAGAGGCGACCATGCAAATATAGACAGAGGGAATAACAGGGTACCTGGGAATCCACAAACTTGGGAACCGCTGTTCTAATGGGAATATCCGGGTTTATTTGTACCTGTGAATGTTATTACGTCAAATCTTCAGTTGTTATTTCTGTTGTTGTTTACGCAGTAACTGGTGAACACGCCCAACATTATTGCAGGTAATCCAAAACACATTATGCCAGCGGGAATACCCACAACTGGATTAGCTATCACACAGGCAGGAGCGCCGATACACAGAAAACATTAGCGAGAGGGAGCTTTCGGCTGTCTAGACGGTTTGAGGGGAGGGGGGAGGGGCTAGGGGGGGGGGGTATTTGTTATTAAAGTACGTTATAACACCAATAATTATCATTATTACTATTACAATTGTAATTGTACTTACTATTATCGTGTAATGAATATCAGATCAACAAAACATACAAAAATATATTTCTTAAATAAAATGAATGAAACAAATACATTTAAGAGAGAGAGAGAGAGAGAGAGAGAGAGAGAGAGAGAGAGAGAGAGAGAGAGAAAGAGAGAGAGGGAGAGGGAGAGGGAGACAGAGAGAGAGAGAGAGAAGGGGTGACTTATTGAGAGAGAAGGGGTGACTTATTGAGAGAGAAGGGGTGACTTATTGAGAGAGAAGGGGTGACTTATCGCCTTTGAAAATGTGAAGAGATGTGGGTAAATATGAGATATGGCTCTAGCGAATTATGAAAAGTATTGGGATGGAAAAAAAAATTGGAAAAAAAAGAGCGAGGGGCTGTGGGGGGGGGGGGGGGTGTTCCCCAGTGATCCCTCCATTAACAATATATATAGGGTTCTCAGGGCTCCTGAGCCCCCCCCCCCCCCCAGGTATCAGCGAGGGGTGGAAGTGCGTGGCCTAAGTAGCTGTGGAACCAAATGAAAGTCATTAGAAATCCCTTATATTGCTATCAACACAAAAACCATCCTCTGCCCCACCCTTGAAATAGTAAACATGTCACAGAGCCTGTTCACGTCAGTTGTGGGTTTGACTTATTTTGCTAGTCTTAGATATTTGTTCAATGCGAATCGACACTCGATGCGTGAAACACCTTCAAACTGGTAATTTACGGAAACCAGATGTGTAGAAAACAAACAGTTTGAGAATAACTGAGCCATATACAGAATTCTTCTGGTCATTCGTTCTCTGACTCTGTTCGCGAACCGAAATGTTCGCCAGCCGAAACAATTTTCTTCATCGAAATCAATGCAAATCCAATTTATCCGTTCGCATGACCCAGAAAATGTGTTTTTTAAAACTTGTTTAAAAATTGATTTATGTGTGACAAAAATATGTAATATAAATTATACAGTATCACTTTACTTTTGTGGCTGATGGCTGCTGGTACGGGTAGATTATACATGTGGTGGAGGACGAGAAATACCACTCCTCACTTATGGATTACCCATTGTGCTATATTGTTGATTCGTCGTCTAAACCTAAATCTTAACTCTTTCATTCCCAGTTGATTTGGCATCAGAGGCCCAAGGGGTGGTGAAAAGAGACGTAAAACTGGCACACCTTACGTTCATTGGGCTTCTAGGTAAGAACTAATGAACGTCTGATGCGTTCCTTGGGGCTAGACGAGTTCAACCTGTCTCGCCCCCCCCCCCCCCCCGATCTCCAAGTAGCATTCTGGAGTTGACTGACAATGACTGCTGGACCGTCTGCTCTGGGTTTACAGT
>CAJHNH020000408.1:150000-152500 GCA_905116865.2 Candidula unifasciata | reverse complement strand
TCTTCTCTCCAGTTACTCTAGCGCTGATGTCGAATGTTCAATACTGCACGACGGTACAACTTTTAAGGACCTCCACAACATGTAGAACTGACCCTAACCCAAACACCCCAGCCCCTTTTATGCACACCCCCAACCTAGGTCACACGAGAGACTCTTTTTCCAAAAAGCAGTGCAACGTGACACCCCTCTGACCTAGATCAGACTAATAAAGCGTGTAGATGGGCCTAGAAACGTGAACAGGTCCTAATTTGCCCTAGATGTTCCATGTGTGGCTAAACAAGCGATGATTAACAACGGAGAGATGACGACCTGGCGATATCACGATGAGTCAAAATCTGATAACTCCGTGACCTTGGTGACGTCACCTGCTCGCTCTAGATTAAGCTCGTACCTGGCACGAATGAACCGGAAATAATCCGAAATGAAATTTTGAATTAATACGGCAAGGTGAAGGTTGAACAAACACAATAGACCCTGGTACGCCATTCTGATGCAAGCTATCCGACCAACCAGAACTTACCTTAAAATCGGATTTGAGATTTTCCCTGGCCTGGCCACGATAACGGTTATAATCGCAGTTGCCAGTGACAACATGGAGAAAGTCCCCATACCCTTCCAGCAGCAGATTAATTTGTCAACGGGTCAGGGCAACTTAGTGTTCATTTATGAAGTTGAAATCCTTTGGGGAGGTGGCAACAGGTAATGTCAGCTAGGTCATGATTTTTTTTTTTTAAGTATCCAGAAGCCATAAGTTGTTAACCCTTAGGCTCGGTATTATGGATATCGCAACCTTTCGGCCTTGACTCCATTGTAAATACCGTAAATGTGGGAGAAATGTAACTTTTCTGCCTACTCCCGGGCGTGAACCCGGACCACAAGGAGTTTGTCACCCGGTCACCGCGCAATCCGGTTTAGCCAACAACGCTAGCGAGCCGGGCACTAGGTCATGATAACTGAAATGGTTGCAATAAAACCTCACACATATCCAACAGTGCCGATCTGGCCAAGAAACCGCGGTGGTGTAGCTACTAGTTTCCGAAGATCGTGGGTTCACATCCCAACAGAGCTAGATGTTTATCAAAAAGGCTCCCATTTTGGCTTATCTGGGCTCCCATGTCAATCCAACCTCAAATTCCTAACTGGTAAAGTCCTGGAAGGTAAAGGTGGCTGGCTTGGTACGTCACTCACAAGTGACGATTGATCTATAAAATATAGGCCTACCACTAAATGCCCAATATCCCTTAAGACGTGTAAAAGGGTGATTTACTTTACTCGACTCTTGCTTCTGATAAAGAATTAAACATCGCAGAGCAACTGACTGTTCAAAAGAAGCAGTTCAAAAAACGGGACTAGTTGTCAATCAAAATAAGACAGAATACAGGGCAATAACAACAAGACAGGGAAAGTAAATTCACCCCAGCTATACACAAATTAATAATATGAACATCGGATGGTCGGAATATTTAAGTACTCGGGTGCAAACTTCAACTGATGCGATATACTGAGAGAAGAAATACAGTCTGGGAATAATACATACTATGCCTTGCAATATCTCCTAATCAAAGTCTCTCTCTCTCTCTCTCTCTCTCTCTCTCTCTCTCTCTCGCTCTCTCTCTCTCTCTCTCTCTCTCTCTCTCTCTCTCTCTCTGTGTGTGTGTGTGTGTGTGTGTGTGTGTCGTTACACCTTGATTAAAGTATATAAAACGCCAAGCCCAGTTGTTTTAAATGGCTCTGAAATCTGTAGCACAAATAAATTTTACATTTTCGGAAACAGTTTTACGACAAGATGCAAACAGCAAAAAAAGAGACAGAAGACAATTCGCGACGATTCGCGGCAGCATTTTGTCATGCTATGAAATATCAGGAAATGTTAAAGCTACAAAATACAGCTAGAATGGGTTAAAGTTAGAGAGATAACAAGTCGGCACAGAGCCAATTCTGGATTACATACAAAGACAGCAAGTGAAATGGTTTGCCCACTTAGAGAGAATGCCTTGTGACACCATACCATACAAAGCATACATGGAAAGAGAAGTAAAACGTAGAGCACGGGGTAGACCAAGAACAAGATGGAAGGATAACATCAGAGAAACTCTACAACAGCACGATGTGCCTATGGTCGAGGCAGCCAGAAGAGCTAGAAACAGAATCTTATATCTCCCTCGAAACCCACAGCGGTAAAAGAGGAAGTGAAGAAGAAGAAGAAGATGGGTTAAAGTTACAAAATACATGTACAACGAGGGCGAGTTATAGTAATACATTCTAACTATTCACCATTACTGTCATGATTTGTTTCCATTGTCACGTTTAATCTTCTGTTTCCTCTGCTTTGTTAGCCAGTGGCTGTTGGCATTTGTCAGGGAAGGTTAGGTCAGCCAACCTTCGTCATGCTCTTTATAAATAAAACAATTGCAGAGTGCTGTACTGACCTTTAAACTAACCCCACCTCACCACACACACAAACACACACACGCACCCACATACACACTTACACATAACC
>CAJHNH020000408.1:142500-145000 GCA_905116865.2 Candidula unifasciata | reverse complement strand
ATGAACAAACAGCGATGTCATTTATATCAGCAAAGAGCTTTCGGAAAATATGGGGGTGTGGGGGGGGGGGGGGGGAGTTAAAGCCAGTGGCGTTGCGGAAATATGATGCTAGAAGTGGTCGCTTCATTAACAAGTGCCTGAACAGAATAGTGGGAATTAAGTGGTATGATAGAATCACTAATTTAGAGCTTTGGGAGAGATTTAAGCAAGCTCCAACGGACCGATAAGAGAAGAAAAGACGATGGCTTTGGATAGGACACATTGAGAAAACCGGAGAACAATATAACTAGAATGTTTTTGCATTGAAACCCACAGGGACACAGGAATAAATAAAGGCCAAAAACACACATAGAAGGGAGCTGGAGAATGAAGTAGTGATGATGGGGAGGACATGGCAAGAGCTGCATGTGATAGCAATGTATAGAACGACTTGGCTTAAGTTGCTCGAGGGCCTCTGCTCCATTGGGGGCTAGAAAGGAAAAAGGAAAAGAAGTGGTCTTCAGATCAGAGGAGGGAGTAAGGAAGTTTTAAAGGGGAAGGGTCGGAGGAGGGGGGGGGGGGGTCAATAAATTTGTTCCTGTGAAGAGAGACCAGGGTGGCGGGTCTAGGAACTGTGAAACAGTACATCTAACAATCGGATTCCCTAGCTGTCACAGTCATAAAAACAAAAAATAATACCAGCTAGATGTGGAGAGTGATTTCCTTTGTGCCTTGTCCAACATAAGAACAACAAAAGCAGATATCAAGACAAAGCAAAACCATCAATCATAATGATATTTAGAGACTAAATTACCCGTCGTTGGTGATCTATTATTATGCTTTTTTTCCCCCAGTCTTTGTACAAAGTGTTAACACACGCAAGCAAACGTTTCTAACAAGCTGTCTTTAAATCCCCAATATTTTCTTCTTCTTTTCAATTCAACTGCCAGTCATCCTTTAAAAAATAGTAAATTAATAAAGAGCAAGCAGATGGAAGAAAACATTAATTCCCCTCCCCACCCCCCCCCAAAAAAAAACATATTTTTGGGGGGTGGGGGATGTTTCTTTTGGGTCTTGTCATATACTCAAAACGGTAAAGAGGGGGGTGTTTGGTGTGGGCCTTGCCATATACCTAAAGGTTAGAATGGGGGGGGGGGGGGGGGAGATTATCTTCAAAAGGTTGGAGACCACTGTGCCAGACTAATAATTTCGAAGACCAGTGAGGACTTGACAGGTCAAACAAAATAATATGGGCCGCTTTTACTTCTCAGGAGATTATCTAGTTACCACTTTTATGGTGGCTCCATCTGGATGATAATTTTTAAATAAATCAATCAACAATCTTTCCTCGGTGTGGATTCGAACTCAAATCTTTCCACCACCAGCCGAATGCTTTTCATCTATGCCACCGAGGATCCCAGAGAAGCCTTTATGTAATTGAAAATTTTATGCAACAGATCAAGTGTCATCTCCCCAGCGAAGTCTTCTTGCGATGGATCTCCACACATACAATATCTCTAGAGTTTATTTTAAACTCTCTCTGGGTGCTTGCATACTCTCTGGCTGATTGCAGACTCTCTGGGTGATTGCAGACTCTCTGGCAGATTGCATAGTCTCTGGATGATTGTATACTCTCTGGATGATTGAATACTCTCTGGATGATTGCATACTCTCTGGATGATTGCAGACTCTCTGGGTGCTTGCATACTCTCCGGATGATTGCAAACTCTCTGGGTGCTTGCATACTCTCTGGATGATTGCAGACTCTCTGGATGATTGCATATTCTCTGCATGTTTGCTGACTCTGTAGATGATTGCAGACTCTCTGGATGATTGCAAACTCTCTTGGGATTATTGCAGACTCTCTTAGGATGATTGCAGACTCTCTTAGGATGATTGCAGACTTTATTGGACTGGTGGCCGTTTATCCCAGAACGGAGTAAAACAGGGCTGCCGAGACTACGTAAAACCCCAAAATTGATTCGCCAAACTCCCCACCACTCCCTCCCCCCCTCCCCACCACTCCCTCCCCCCATCCCCCCAGTGTGAGGAGACTGAGTGGCAGCCTGTAACCCGGTATATTCATTCTCATTACAAATGTATGTTTAAATATTTCATATTATTTCAGATCTTTATTTGCAGTTCAGCACATTATTAATATTCTCTCAAACTATAATTCAGTCTCTTAAGAACAAAACTCCGACCTAGTAAACTTCTAAGTCCTCCAGTTAGTGTCTGCGAGACTGTTTATGCTCAAATGTTTTCTTTACGCTGTGCTCAGCGACCGAAATATTGAAAGTCACAAGGGGCCGGTAGTGAAAGAGTTAAGTTACAGACGGGAGCTTTTCACAAACTGACCGGGCGTGAGAAATCCCCAAGGTGAGCAGTAGATGACAGTCTGGTCATCATGTGGTCTCACTTAACATGATCGTGCGTGCGTGCGTGTGTGTGTGTGGGCAGGTTCTGACACCACAAATAGACACCGGGTCAAGTACTCACTTCTGAAATACAAAGGTCATTG